>CAEGAD010001303.1:0-50864 GCA_903067055.1 Poeciliopsis paucimaculata
TATTAAGTTTCCTGTTTTGTCCAATATAATGTACATATAGGGGTATTGCTGTTGTGCCAGTGGTTTGTTGAAAGAGCTGGGATAATTATGGAGAACTTCATAGTTACTTGAATTCCTTTCCGCCAAAAGTAACAATACTCCTTGCTTTGACGAGGTTTTGAAGAGAAGTGTAGTTAGGGATGAATGCTCGTGTTCTCAGTGAAAGGGACGTCCTGCTCTTCCTCCTCCAGCTGCAGTGTACGTGCCGGGGCTCTTGTTCCGGTACGCCCTGCCCTCCCTCGCGCCACGGAAAGTAACGGTTTCCTGTGAGGAGAGACGGACCGGGCGCGAGCTCCAGCGGGCGGAGAGAAAGTGCACACGTGGACGCCGCTGACCGACGGCTCGGCCGGCCAATGAGAGCGCGAGCTTGTGACGTCATCGACCACGTCTTCTCCAATGGGATGGGGTTTTCTCTTCCACGGAGCAGCGCTGGCTTGGTGGGTTTAAGACGTGGGGGGAAAAAGATCCTTAGTGGCATGAAAAAGTTGGGAGACGGATCTGGCTCAGCCCGCAGACTGCTGATGTTTACTCCGCGTCCAGCTGAAAAAATCCAGACATCCTGGTTCGTTTCTAAGGGAACAACGATCTATGTGATGGGAAAAAGAAAAGGCATACATTGTTCTTGCTGAAAATACTTGATACTTGCGATATTTTGCTTTTCAAAGAGGAGCTGACTTAGGTAAGACTGTTTTGTTTTGTTTTGTTTTCCCTTTCCCCATGTCTGAGAATGCAGAGTTATGGAAACTTATGGAGATGTGGCTTTCAACTAGTACATAAATACAGACAAATACTAAACATAGATCTTACCTTTCTAACCTTGTTAACTCTTCAAGCATTGTGATTTTTGAGCTGTGTCATTAAAACCTAATTAATGATTTCATGTATATCATCCAAATGCTGTAAAATTGAAAAAACTAAACTATCTATGTTTTTGTCTGAAACTTTTCTGTTAAAAAAAGCCTCATAATTTTTCTCATAAAAATCACATAAAAATAAACGTCCATCTTAGTTCTGGACTAAGATGGATGTTTATTTTTATGTATTTAACAAACAACTGTGCTGTGATAAGGGTTACCCAAATAATTTAAAAAAAATCTCTTTTTAAAATATGATTTTTTTTTAAGAAAAAAAAAACGCCAAACAAATCAACGCTTACAAAAAGTCACTCTCTAAATATAGCACAGTTACACCCTTGCTGAAAAGGACTTTCATCAAGCATTTGTGATAATAACTCACAATAAGTGTTTTACATCACCGTGGAGGATTTTTATTTTGTTTGTAGAATTTTTTTAATTGGAGGGTTTTCATGCACGGCCCATTTAAAGTCGTACAGCAGCATTTCAGTGAGAAATGAATCTAGGTCACCTTTTTGGAACCAGATTCCAAAACGATGGAATGCTCTTGTACTTTTCTCTTGCACTTTTGGCTATTTTGGTGCTGCATGACACAATTGCGGTTCAGTTTAGAACTCATGGTTAGACAATCTTTCTTTCTGATAGAAAGAAAATATATCATGGCTCCATACCCCGCAGAAAGTTGTCAAGGACTTGAAGAAGCAAAGCAACCCCAGAGCATCACACTACCACCACCATGTTCAAACGCCATACAATGTTGTTCTTTTTCCCGAAATGCTGTGGTATGTTTATGTTGAATGAAACTGGACGTATAAAAGCTCAATGTTTGTTTTGGCGTAATCTAAAGCAGAAGAACACAAATGTGTGATCTAATTTTGGTAGGTCAGTCACTTGAAGGAAGCCTACTTCTTGCTGTCAGACTTGTTCTGTGAGGGTGGCAGTGATTGGATCTTTAGAGATGAAGGTATCTATTCAAATATATCTACAACAACAGTACCAAGTCAGTATCAGTATCGGATCAATACTAGCGTGATAATATCGATACTTACGTTTCAGAATCGCTCTTGAAATTTTATTTTATTTCCGAGTTGTAGTTTCTCATCCTTACCATAAAGAGACTTTGTTTTGATTTGCTCTCAAATTATATTTTTCTGCCCTTTGTAAATTGTTTTGTTTTTCTATTGTTACTGTTTATCATGTTGTGAAATCCAGTTGACACCTATACATTTTGTCCAAATTCTGTCCTAGATTTGAAAAAAAAACAAACAACAACAAACGTCTAAAGGTCATAAGTTTGATGATATGTCAGACTTAAACAAAATGTATCAGTATCAGAATCAGCATCAGTATGGCGATACTGACCTTGTGTTTAAAATTTAAAAAATCTGTAACATTCAGTCAACTTTGAGAAAGCTGGAACTGATGGTAAAATGATGATTTATTAAAGCCATCCTTGCATGTAATCAACCACCGCAAAAAAAGCTAAACGAGAAAAATAAAAACTACAATCGTTTTTACCGTTAGCGAAGCAAAGCTCGTTACATTGATACAATTCCTTTCATGAATCATTAATAAAGCATTCACAGAATTAAATTACTTAAATAAACTTCAATCGACATTACCCTGTTCCCTTATTGACTGAAGCTAAATTTAAGTTGCCTTTTACGTGTTTTTCTGTCATACCTCTTAACCTTTTTTTGATGGCTCTGTTGTTCTTTTGGCATATATATGTTATACAGAATGTTTCCAAAATAAAAGCATGGAACTTTAACAGCAACTACAAGTAACAAAGTAACATTCAGTTGGCCTTTACAAAATCAAATTGTATCAACTCAGCTTGTCATAATTGGATATTAAAAATGGTTTGATCTTGAATATTTATGCTGGTGAAAAATAAATATAATAAGTCCATTAAATCTTAGCATAGTTGAAATCAGAATAATCATCAGTATTCTTCAAGTTAGTTAAGGATTAGTTAACTTAAAAGTATGGTATTTTGGAACTAATTTTGTGCTTAGTGTATTTTAATAGTAATTAAATCGTAACAAAGCACAATTTGAAGTGTAATAAGTGTACTATGATGTGCTTTTTTGGAACAGCTTACGTTATACTTACATGCATGGCTTTTTATGTCATATAAACGTGCTTCATTAGTATATCTTAAGTGTACTATTTTTACGAATGAATTACATTTAAAATATATTTAGAATATCTTTTAAATTTTATACATTTTATATATTAGTAGTGTGATCACAGTATGCACCAATTGCACTTTTGGTTTACTATAATTGCAAATGAAGTACACTTTTCAGTTACTTAATGTCTTTTATTATTATTCTTTGCCACTTTGTACATTACGTGCTTCACCAGTACACAGAATGGGTCAATTACAACACACTTTCCAGATGAAACAAATTACTTTGGGTGTTTGATATATTCACATTTTTAAAGAGTACATTGCCAATGTGCTATCAGAGAATTGTACAAACTGTCAATATATTAAACGTTTACACACAACATGCTTATGAAAATTAGCATAATAAAATAATAGGTACACCTTAGAGGAAATGAATATAGAACAGAGTATTGTTTTAATACAATGTCACAGTATTCCAGTTTGACTTCCAATCTTAAAAAGTTGTGGACTTCTTTGCCTGTATACGTGTATACGTGTAACAGAGTTTTATTTTGGCAGCGCTGTGGATGCGAAGTTTGTTAAAATGTGTTTATTTATTCTTTGAATTTCTTTTTGTTGAATCTTTGAGTTGTTTCTTCAGACATTTATTGATGTTTTGTTTTACATTCTGCTGTGCTGCGCTTGGCGATTGGTGGTTACCATAGTAACCGGTAGCTGACAGCTCCTCCTGCTTTTTCCGTTGCTGTATGTATGCATACAGTATGTATCAGAATCAGCTCTGTGTTAAAATATACATTTTAACGTATATTTTAGACAAATTTGATAGCATACAGTTTTTCACGAGTAATTTTGTTATGTTTTGTATGTGTTTTTAACTGTTAGTATTATTAATGTTATCCAGTTTAGCTATGTTTAGTTTTAAAAATGCTAACTGTTGCTAACTGCTGTCGACTGCTGACGACGGCTCATTGGGAGCTTTGTAGTTTGGTTACTTATTTTATTTTATGTAATGTATATAGAGGCAGACGCTGTTGGTTTGGAGATATCCACCATTTCGATTTCCATTATAACGTTACAGTAAGTTGTTGTTGTTGTTTTTTTCCTTTTTAACAAAACAGTAAAATATTATGAAGGCACCTAGGAAGGCATACTTAGTTAGCATAAGGTAGCATACCTAAACACTGGAAGTATTTCATTGCAACATATTTAGAGTCTAATTATTAGGCACTATTTACAAAGTACTTATAAATATTAGTGAAATTTATTTATTTTGAGATGTATTACAGTTTACTAAAATGTACACAGTACCTATTTGAAAATACCACCAAAAACACAACTTCAGAAAAGTATTGTTTATATCTGTAATATATATTTTAAAATGTACATTTAAAACATACTTTTATGCAAATACATGTAAAGTGTATTTTTAAAATGTAACTTTAGTAATATATTTAATTAGAATTCAAAGCATATTTTAGAAAAGAAAAAAACAACAACAACATACTTTTAGAAAGTGAACCAAAAATAAGTTTTCAAAAAGAGTACTAGAAGCTTGTTTCTAAAAGGGTATTTATTTTACACTTTTAGTGTGATCTTAATAAGTGAACCCACTTGATAAGTGTACTTCAGAAAAACAGTATGTATAAGTGTACTAAACTACACAATTTTTTCACCAGGGTTAAGCACAAAATAAAAGTAAAAATAGAAAAAATCTATAAGCAGGTGGATGCAGTATGCCAACAATGTTCTGTGACATAGCATAGACTACATCAGTGAATAAACACCTTCATCGACGCTCTCAGTACAACAAATGTCCAGGTTTTCCTGAAGTGAATCAGAGTCTTGACCCCAGCTGGCTGCCGCTGGTTGTTATTGCTTATTGTGTGATTAAGGCTGACCAGGCTCTGATGGCTCTTCCTGTGACACTGCAGTGAGGCGAGGCAGGGCTTCGCCATGGCCGCTGAAGGGTTTTCCTCTGCCTGAAGAGCTCACACAGGGAAAGGAGCCATCTCACACACAGATGAGCTTCAAACGCTCTGTTTCAATCAGGGGATGATGTTCAAAAGCTTCCCTTTGTCATTTCCATCACAAAGGAAAGTACAGCTCAGGTGTTTGGGGGTATTTTTGTGCTCTCTTGTGTTTTTCCTTTCTCGGCTATTTCATTCCGTGTAAGGAGGTTTTACTTACTTTTTATAAATAATGTTTGGCTCTATGCTATTAAAAGTTCAAGCCCTTTCCCCCAACGGATTTTGCTCTCCAGCAGATGTAGGTCTGCTACTGTTTACCCAAATTACAGCCACTCCTTCACTTTTTCCATCTCATTTTACTACATGCTCCCCCGTCTCTGTGGGTTATGTACTACTCCTTGTGAAAGTGTTGGGCCTTCTCGATCTTCGTCACGTTTTATCACGTTGCTGCCGCAAAACTGCAGTGCGTTTTATTAGGATTTTATTTGAAGTGTCAGCGTGAGGTGAGGGCAAGACTGCTGTGTTTTAGGAGAGGGCTACGGTATTATGAAAATCAGAGACGGAGCCATGGCAACACTGGAGGAGTTGGATCATTGAAACAAAAACCAAATTTGAAATGGTAATTGCAGAGGAAAGTTGTAGATTAAATTCAAATGAGCTCCAGAATATCCAATCTGATGGTTAATACTTTTTGAAGGGCAATCTTCAAAAAGATTGCCCTTCTTGGTTTTATTTCCTTCTTCTTTATTGTTTTTGGATTTTGTGTTTTATTTTAGATATTTAAAATGTCTTGCAGTTCCAGTGTGCGGTGCTCAGTGCAAAATTAAAGTCTATTGGTGTTTGAGCAAACTTGCAATATTATCCTGTTATCTATATCGTCACCTTCCCAAAATAATGGCTTCAGGGATTTTGGAAAATAAAATGACAACTTCTTTCTTTCCACAAGATGTTTATGGCAAAAGAAATCCCTCGGACCTATCATTTGAAAATGGTCTCAAAACAACAATATTATATTTTATTGCAATATAATTGTTTATCGTCCAGTAAAACTTGTTATTTTGAGGACTGTCACACAGAGAGAGGAGGCTAATCCAGTCCACCCATGGGATTGGGACGATGATTGCTCTGGCTTGCTGTCGTGCAGGTGCTGTGGATCATGGGCAGCTTTCAGGGCCACGTCCTCCCCGGGACCGTATTCCTGATAATAGGGATCTGGTGGGCGGGAAAATTCTCCCTCTGGCACACCACCCGCAGGAACAAAAGCTTTGGCTCCACCCGGCTCGCCAGCAGGACCTTACAGCGACGCCTGGAGATCATTGAAAACTTTTTTTTTCTCTTCTGCTCTGTTATTGGTGAGCAGATTTCCGTTTCTTCTACAAATTTTTATTTCAAAATTGTCCTAATGCAGGTGGGCTAACACTTCCTTTGCGCTCCCCAGGTATGATCTGCGAGCAGTATGCCGCAAATGGCCCGATGCTTCATTTGTATGACTTTGCAGAGAAACACTGGGAGCAGCTGCACATCTGGCAGCACACAACCATGTACCTGTTCTTCTTCCTGGCCGCCATCGTGTCTCTGATTGTCCACACAACTAAGGCCTTGCCGGTGGCCCTGGACAAGATGATGCTGGCGCTTGCGTTCTTTGTAGAAGGTGTGTGCTGTGTCCCACTGTGTGGAAATAACTCTAATTTTAATCTTAGAATTATGACTTCAATCTTGTCGAATCAAAAGTCAGAATTCTGAGAGAAACATCTGGATTCTTCAGTAGCCGTAATTTATTTAATTTCAATTTTGCATTGGGAAATTGAATCCTCTTCTGTTCCAAAACAAACACCAAAGCTTTACATTTCTTCTTTTAGGTAGACGTTCTTACTTCCGAGACTGAAACTGTTCGCCGAACATGATCTGATATGTTGATGGCACGATATGGCTTTAGAAATGACTGTTTGCAGCAGCAGCAGGCAGGCAGGCGATTCTGTGAGAAATGTTTTTGAAACAGCAAAAGTCTTGAGAAAGGGGTGGAGTGGAGGTTTATACCGTCCAGCTGGACAATGATCCTAAACACGCAGCCAAAGACACAATGGAGTAGCAGGACGGTATCCTGCAATTTCTGGATTTGTCTCCGCTTGACCACAACACAATCAAATGATTCAATTGCTAGCAGAACTTTGTGGAACTTAATTTCATGCTCATTTAAATGAGGTGTGCCCTCAAAAACTTAATTCGGAGATTCCAGGTGTGGATTAATGCATAGACACGTGTTAGGATGGCTCAGTCTAAGTCAGCACCTAAACACAATTGAGAATCTTTGAAAATTCATGTTCATCTACAGTCTGGCGGAGCTTGATCTTTGTTTTGTTTTTTGTTTATTTGTTTGTTTTGCAAAGAATAATTTTTGGTCTGCAACTATAAACATGGCAGATACGTCCCTGAAAGGACAGGAAGCTGCAATTTTAGTCATTTTACAAAGAATTGAGTGGGACGTAAGAGTATATTAGACACTACACACAGACAATTTAGTCAAATTCAAAAATACTTCATGGATCCCAAAGGGAAATTAAATGCAGTTCTTACTGATATTCATTGAAAATTTTTCGAAGAAATTCTAAAAAAAACACCTATAATGTGAAATTCTGAAGAGGTATTAAGACTTTAGCAGGGCCCCATAAGCGGATGACATACTCTAACATTTTTCATAAAGTCAAACTCCTTCTCTGTTTCTATCAAGTTACATCTGTTTTCTGTTGGTCAGGGTTCCTCTTCCTCTACCACCTCCATGGACGGACCATGCTGGACGTCCACGTGCATCAGCTCCTGCTCTACGCCATCTTTGGTGAGAGTCTGATTTTTTTCCTGGAGGTCTTCCACAGAGACAACGTCGTCCTGGAC
Organism: Poeciliopsis paucimaculata; assembly: GCA_903067055.1. NCBI lineage: Eukaryota > Metazoa > Chordata > Actinopteri > Cyprinodontiformes > Poeciliidae > Poeciliopsis > Poeciliopsis paucimaculata. The sequence continues at coordinate 7,887 of CAEGAD010001303.1, forward strand.
CTGCTGTGCTGCACCCTCACCCTCCTGCAAGGCAGCTGGTTCTGGGAGGTAAATCTGCCTGGGATCCCATGGAAGCCGAAGCTCAGATTGGTGGGCGCTCCTCTCACTCTGACCTTGCTATTCGCTCACAGATTGGTTTCGTGCTGTACCCTTCCAATGGCACCGTGTGGGACGTGAAAGACCACAACACCATGATGTTTATCACCATGTGCTTCTCCTGGCACGTCGCCTTTGCCATGCTAGTCGTCGGTGTGGTGTACGGCACAGTCAGCTGGTAAGAAACTGCTTCGTTAGATATATGAAGAACTGTTTGATTGTCCTGGAATCCTCCCAGATTAAAGTGGACATATCATGCTTTTAAATTCCTCCTTTTAAATCATTCAAATAAAAGGAGGAATTATGTTTCTGTTACTCCTAAGTGGTATTTATTTTTATCTTCTATTCAGCGTGGTTCGCTCCAGACTCAAAAGGACTCCACCGATGGAAATGGGGCTTCTGAAGCCCCAGGAGCGGGATGCCGAGTCAGAGGATGAGATTTTATGAGGACTGTTGTGCAACATTTCCAAAACAAATCAGGGATGTGAAGCTTTCATCTTCAGTAGCAGTACGACTAAAGGTGCACACAGGCACACAAAACAGGGCTATAAAAATGCTTTAGAGATATATTGTTTCCTCTGTATTAATCAGCTTTAAAGCCTTTTAGCCTGACTTGTAATTTATTTTTGCAGTTACATGAAGCTGATTTCTGCCATATCTTTATTACCTGTACAATATTTTGTCGCCTGTTATTTGGATTGTTTTCATCTATGTCTGTGCCAACATGTTAATAAAACAGTCATTTTCATTCCAGTGTGAAAAAAGTACAACTGTATAAGTTTGCCTTTATGTGGTATTGTGTCTTTTTCCTCTTGTGAGATCAACAGGCCATACGTACATGTGACCTGAACCCAAATCCAAGGCTGATTTTAAATGTTTCAAACAGTGTAAATGTTTGTGTTTTGCTGTCTAATATGATTCTGTGGAATGCCTACCAAACACAGATTTTCAAGTTACATTATAAGTCACTTTTTTATAACTCGAAGTCACCGGATCACAATCCAACAGAGCACCTCTGAGATGTGGTGGGATAAGAAATCGCAGTGCTGTGAAAGCAGAGCAAAAAAAATCTGTTTTGGTTAAATGTTTTGTTGTTGTTGGTTTTTTTTTATTTGAATCGAAACACAAAATCTTTGAGAATGGGACCAGATTTTAACAATGTTTAGGGTGCAGTTGCGACAAATAAAGATTTCATAAAATTAAATTGTGCTTTTACTCATCTTTGCTTTGTGATGATTACACTTTAAAAATTATGTACCTTTATGTTACAAAAGATAAAGTTTAATCAGTAATACTTTTATAACAAATTTAGGTCAGGTCATGATTTCTTGGTTAATGTCAAGTTGTCATAACAAAGACATTTTGAACAGTGTCAACTTTGTATTAAAAGTGTCATGATTTACTGAATGACACTTTATGACAGCAGTCATAAATATTCATGAAGACTTACTCATGTTCATGACAAGTTATGTCATGTTTATGACGGTGTCAACCCCGTCAAACTGTTACTGACTTTTCTTTTGTGTGTCTGTGTGTGTGGTTGTGGCGCCCTCTGATGGAATGGCGCTCTGGGCAGTGAGCCAGATTGATATATATATATATATATATATATATATATATATATACACACACACACACACAGTTGTTTGCAGGTACAGTCTGTCATTCACGCCGTGCGTCGGGTTGGTCGTTGCAGGAGCAGTTACTTTAAAATTCTCCACAGTGATACAGTGTCTGATTTATGTGCTTTACATTTTCAGGAAGTTGCTGAAGATGTTCTCTCTTATCAAGCTATGAAACTCCGTTTGGAAGGAAGGTTCGAGATTTGCTGGGACGGGCTTCTTACTGATAGAAAATTTGTATCTTTTATCCTCTTTTTTTTTTTTTTAATTATGGTGATTTTATTGAATTATTGAATTATTTTAAGCAACTACACTTACTCACAAGCACGGCAGGGGGGGTGATGATCTAGGTTTGTTTTGCTCCTCGTCAGCTGATGAGAATCTTACTACAGCAGACTTCCAGAGAACTGCGTTTTATTTGTTGGTCCTGGAAGGCTTCCACACCGAATCCCTTCTGATCAGTGGTTTATACTCTGGTATTTGTTTTGCTTTCCTTTTAGTGTCTTCATTTCTGTCAGCATGTTGGTCGAATGCCTGGAGAACGTGGTAGCAAAACTGAAACGAAACAGTAAAATGACTTCAGTGATGGCTGCTGCCATTTCTAAAGACGATTGTGAAAAATGACATTTTTATTTGTTCATGAACTCCCTCTGATTGTGATTTAATTGTGACAAATTGGAAGATATTATCTTGGAAGTTTGAAAGAGATATAACGTAAGACTTTTAAAATGTCACATAGAAATTGTAGGAGTTTACAGAAACGTTCATTTCTATCTACTAAACAATACCCCCAAATAAATGAACAATTCCTAGATTAAATTTTTATAAAACTTTGTCAGATTTTTTTTTTTTTGTCTGACTAAATAATTGAAATTGTTGCAAAACCTTTCATGCGATGATGTGTGCTTGCACTGTATGTCAACTTATTCCACTCAGTCTCCATAATAATCTATGAATAAAAGTCATAAAAAAAAACTATAAGAGACTGAGGCAGAAAAATATCTTCAAAATATCTCCTGCTCCCAAGCAAACAAGCAATCAACGTTTTGTGTGTATGTGTGTGTGTGCGTGCGTGTGTGTGGGGGTGTGTGTGTGTGTGTGTGTGTGTGCACTCTCCCACCTATCTAACAGGTGCGTGTGTGTGTGTGTGTGTGTGTGTGCGTGTGTGTGTGTATGTTTGTATAATAAACACACTCACATCCCCTTCTTGAGAGGGAAATGCACTCAGAAATCTTTAGTGGTTTTTCAACTATTTTAGGGTCAATTTGATGAGCTGAGTCCAAAAGTCACTTTGGTTTTGCTCAATCAGGTCGACTTTCTGAGCTGTGGAGCAACATGAGCATCAAAATGCACAACTTGTTCTCACATCTGGACCGGTTTCCTGGGGATCGATGAGTGATGAGCAGGAGGAGAGACTCCATCAGGACAGAAAAGAGACGGAGAAATTTGTACAATGAAGATGTATTGTAATTCACCCTTATCCTTATCAGTGTTTATTATTCAATTTACAGAAATCCAAGTTTGTAAGTGTATTTAATCAATACACTCTGTTAGGAAAAGTTTTTTCTCCTAGGACCTTTTTTTTTTTGGATGAGAAATGTTAACGGAAATGAACTGATGATGTCACAAAAATGTAACCAATTTAGTCAGAAGATCAGACTAAATGGGTGTCAGTTTTTTGGATTCAGCAGTGAAAAATAGTTCTAATTCAGTTGAAAAAAACATGGACAATGTCCAAAAATATATTTTTCTAACCCAGTGTTATTTTACTTATGACAATAATCCTTCCCATGTTATAAGTGAAATAATCTGCTAGTGGAATTAATAGGTTTTCTTCAATATTAAGAAATTAATGGCTGAAAACAAACCCCGATCTTACTGAAAAGCTACTTAGCTTTCTCCCATTTCAAGTGTTCTAAGATATTTGCTCTATAAAACTAGACCAAAAATACTTGGTACAAATAGGCTACTTTGTTGTTTTGTTTTTAAGCGATTTTTTTTTTTTTTTACACAAGGAAGAATAAAAATGTATTGAACAAGAGCAGTGATCATAACATCTGAATTCATATACAGTAAATGATATCTTAAATGTCCAAGTGGATCTCCTCCGTTTCTTCTGGCCAGTAGTAAAGATATTGTACAACCAAAAGACTAACCACTCAGTCCTGAAAAAATGTGCGACTATGTAAGACTTTGTTTCCTTTGAACGGTTTATGCCCAGAATATCGATACTGTTATGCGGCAAAATATCGGATGAAAATGTTGTGCAAACTGAGACTGTTTCATGTACATACCTGCAGTTTGCCACTGAGTAGACTTACGGAGTTAGTTTAAAAATAGCCTATTTTTTGGAAACAATCTTAAAATGACGTTTCAAAACCTCAGTGATTGCTTGCTCATAATCCATGACATTGCCAATGGATAAAAAAAAAACAAAACCCCAAAACAAAACAAACAAACCAAGAAAATCCATAAGAGTGAGACCTCTGCTGCTGCTCCCCGGTGTGACTTATGTGAATCACACACACACACACACACGCACGCACGCACGCACACACACACGCACGCACACACACCCACACACACACACACACACACACACACACACACATATCTGTCCAGGTGAGGCTCTGACTCCGGCTGACTGTCGGTAAGGAATGTGACGTTGTCGTCCCTCCACTCCGCACTGAGGAAACCCAGCAAAGTTTCTTTCTGTCCAGGAAACTGCCAGATTTATTTATTTCTTCTTCTTCTTTTGCCTGTTGGCGTTCGAAGGATCTTCGATTATGGATAAATTAAAATCGGTTCTTAGCGGGGAAGAGTCCCGACGGGAGGACCGCAACATTTTAGAGGTAAATCTAATCATGCGCGCCTTTCACTACCGGAGCAAACATTTCACCAATTAATCGACTAATGATGATCTGCGCTGGTTTTGGGCCGCAGACCGTGAACGAAGCCTCCACTTTAGGCTGGGGGACCCGCATAAAGGGATTCATCGCCTGTTTTGTTGTGGGAGCCGCGTGCACAGTTTTGGTAATTATTGTATTTTGACGTCCGATCATTTTCACAACAGATCTGTCTCGCCTGCTATTTAAGGAGGCTCAGAGCAGCGCTGGTGTGGCCTGACTGGTTCCACTGGTTTTAGAGGAATGTGGAAGATGTGATGCGTGTGTGCGTCTCTTCATTTCACTTTAACTTTTGGCCCTACAGTGCCACTATTATGGCTCATTTAATTAAAAATCTATATGTAGACATGTTAAATAACATAGGCTACAATAAATGAAATATGCTATTATTATTATTATTATTATTATTATTATTATTATTATTATTATTATTATTATTATAAATAATAATAATGTTATTATTATTATTATTATTATTATTATTATTATTATTATTATTATTATTATTAATATTAGTATAATATTAATAATAATATTGTTATTGTTGTTATTAATAACAATATTATTATTATTATTATTAATAATGATGATAATAATAATAATAATAATAATAATAATAATAATAATAATAATAAAGATCCACCTCTGTTTTTGTCAGCATAATTGGTTTGACATGTAGTCCTGTTGTCCTGGTCAACCAATCAAATGTTAGGATCTGACTGAACAGCCAGAGGAAATTATTTTATATAGTGCACCATATAAATGAAATCATTAAACACTGAAATGTTTAAATATGGCTTACTTTAATAACTTCAAATTGTTCTAAAGTCAGCATCTGTGTGTGGTTCAGGGAGTGTGCATGCTGTTTATGCCCAAAATTGGCCTCACTCTCTTCATCGTCTTCTACACGTTTGGAAACATCTGTGCCCTTTGCAGGTGAGAATCATAAATGTAGAAAAAAATAAATAAAATACAACAACGCTTCAGTTTTATTGTTAGTGTTCATTTATTTGGACAATACAAAAAAGAAAAGGTTGTATGTTCTAATCGCTCACAGAATGTTAAACGTATTTTAACCCACTGTTTTTGAATTTCATTTTTATTTTAACTAACAGCACAATGTTTCTGATGGGCCCAGTGAAGCAGCTGAAGAGGATGTGTGACAAAACCAGAGCTCTGGCCACAACTATTATGCTTGTAAGCGTGTGCAGAGTTACACACACACAGTGCTCTATGCAGCATGCTGCTGCTGTTTTTCCCTTCAGTGAAATGGAAACTGAGGTTTTCATAAATATCTAAACAGTTAAAAAGATAACAGCTAAAAAAAAAAAAAAGAGTAAATCACTTTTTGTCTTTGTTGCTTTTTCTCCAGACTTGCCTTGTTTTAACTCTGTGCGCTGCATTCTGGGTAAGTAAATTTTGAAATAGCGAATAGGTTTCCTGTCTAAAGTTGACATAGGCCTACTCTCATCTCGGGGATGAATCCCATTCATTTTGGTCTTTGACATATTCATTTAAACCACCCTATAAGGATTTGTTAACACAATACCCAACTGCAAAGAATTTTCCAATTATTGTCACTATTTTATATGGTTATGCACCATTTTTTTTGTGATTCCCTTCCTAAAAATAAATTAAATAAACTTTTTTTTTTTTTTACATTCATGCATATTAACTTCAGACTAAATCTGCATGATCTCTCCAAACTTTGCACAAAACAGTGGTACTGCTATTCAGCTATAAAAACTTTCCGTAGTCACTTATAGTATTTTTTTTTTTCTTTCAGTGGAAGAACTTTGGGCTTGCTTTATTATTTTGCATTTTGCAGATCTTGTCCTTTTCCTGGTAAGCTCTCAATCTCTCATCTGTTGCAGCTCTTTGGTTTCTGCGTGAAATCGGATTACCTTTTATAACGGGAACCGTGTTTTGTTTGCAGGTACAGTCTCTCCTACATCCCCTGTGCCAGGTTGGTCAGCTTATAACCCTATTTGTTCAAATATTCTGCATGAACATGAACATTAAGTCGTCTTCTAAACGGTGTGATTATTTTTCAGGGAGGCGATCATGAAAGGTGTGTCTCTCTGCATGAAGTGAACCTCCCGCTGTTTGGAGCAAAACCTGTTGGATAAATGTAGGATACTAAAGACCGGGATGGATGAAGCTGCTCAAAACTTTCTGTTCCAGTGGCAAAAAAATAATAATAATTTTAACTCGACAGATTCCCATTTTTTTGCCTTACAAATCCAGTTGATTTTTTTGATTTTTTTTCCTTCGAGTCTGATGATCATCTTGAAGTAAATCTTTATAACAGTGGCCTTTTAATTATTTTATGTGTAAATATCTGTAAAAAAATAAATAAATACATTAAAGCTTCCAGCAATTACTTATTTTGAGAGGAAACGGGCAACATCTCAGGAAGAGGAGAGAATAGTGGACCTGAGCAAGACCGGTTTATCCTTTGGTTTGACTCCCAGATGTTTGAAGGTGTCTGGGTCGTCATTTCGAGCAATAATACGCAAGTATGGGCACCATGGAAATGTTGAATGCTTCTGCGTCCTAGAGTTGAATATCAAAATGTGCAGATCAATCTCAAAACAAAAGCAACAGACGGTGAGGCTATCATTATCCATGTTAAAATAAGTCCTGTACCGAAATGCGCTCAGAAAGGAGGATGCCATCACTTAAAAAACATCATAATCTGGCATGCAAATACACTTGGAGTATTGTGAAAAGTCCCCCTTTTTAACCTTTAAATCATGTTATGTTATTCTCTCATGAAGTGCATACCTTCTTGATTCTTTCATGCATATTTGAGTAATACTGTAGTCTCCCGTGGCAACCATTAAGCTGTGCAAAGCCTTGGACTTAGCTTCGAGGTGCACCTCCTCCTCATAGCTGCAGTTTTCAAGCATCATGCTTCCACCTCACAGAGCAGCTCTCCCTAGCGACTCCTCCACTCAGCTTCTACAGACTAGCCAGCAGCAATTAGCAAACAACAAATGGAACTGAGCATGTGCTGAGCTCGATATATTAACTACTTCTCAGTGTAACACTGGTAAGCAGATAATGTCACTAACATTTGGTCAAAATTAAACGTACAAACATAACCGCCAGCTCACCTGTGTTTTTGTCGTCCGAAAAGATGCTATGTCTCAAGCTGCTGTGTCCACCAACTAGTTAGTGGCCTTAACAGAAACTCTTCACATGCACACTGCAGAAATAATTGACAGCAGTAGGTGACACTGTTGCAACACTGGAAGTGCATCTATTTACGCATGAACTCCTCAGTGTAAAAAACAAAACAACTCTCCATACTCAAACTCTGGAAAAAATAACACTTTTGCCTTTGCTGCAGAGACATGACTCTCAACAGCAATAATGAGTATTTAAAATCCCTTAATTTTTCACACCTTTTTATCCTCAAACTGGTGCCTATTTCTACTAGTGGCACTGGATAGGACAACGTTTTAATCTCCAATTTGAACATTATGAATGCTCAACACTGTATCACCAAATTACCCAAAAATATATCAAGATGACAGTCTCAAAAGAAAAAGATTGTTCTTAATAAGACTAATGGATGTGTGATTGTACTTTTGTAAATTTGTCTCTTCTGTAATAGGTATTATTCTTTTTTTTTCTTTTTTCTTTTTTTTTTTTTCAGTAACCTCTGGCAACAAAAACAATTACTTTAATAAAAAGTAATGGAAAAGTTTCCACATACTTAAAACTACCGGTAAAACATTTTTTGTTAGTCGTATTAAATTTTAACAATTTGTGTTTGTCCATACAAAATTGAGCTACTTATTTATTAGACAAACATTTCAACAATTTACCAGATGAAATAGTACCTCAAACTATGAAACAAATTTTGTATTTCTATAAATGTTTGAAACTCCCCCAACCCAAAAACCAATTTGATTTAAATAATGAATGTTGATTAATTAATCCCCAGTTTGCAGAGGAGAATATAGTGACGTTGTTGATTGTTTCAGTGCAAACCTTATCAACTGACCTAAAGAGAGATAAAGACAAAACACACAAAACAGAAATAAAGGCACATAGCAAATATGGTTTCTGTTAAGAAGTAAAATAAGATTAATTACAGTATATGATATTTTTAAAATGGAAACATTTTCTTTTGTTTGGTCCTTAATTTGTTCCAGTGAAGTTGACATTACTCATTTGCATATGTGAAGATTTCTGACATTATTTCTGTCTGTCGCTCAATAAGTCAAACCTATTCCAAACATTTCATCTTTAAATTTAAGAAATTTCAAATGGAATGTTTTTTTGTTTTTAGAGCAACGCTTATATTTAACTTATATTTATAGTAACTGAAGGTAACAGTTACTTGATTGTGCCATACATTGATTCTATGTGGCTGGAAAACACTGAACACTGCCCCTTTAAAAACCGCGCGCTCGCGCTTTCGTCACCGTCACGCGACCCAACCAGGAAGTCTTCCATTGAGAAAAACGGAGCGAGAGCTGCCTGCTGTACATATCTGCAACACGACGACATATAAACTCATTCTGTTCCCTTTAGTGAGCAAACATGTCTGACATATTGAGGAAAATAAGAGACACAATAACAGAGAAAAAGAAGAAGACTCTCAGTCAGAGCGACCTGCAGACCTTTGGTTTACGAGGTACGGAAGCCTGTTGACTGACTGTCATAGAAAAGTTACAAACTTTGTATGCGGTCATTCAAACAGTGGCACTGGCATTCCCTTTAGTTACAACATGTGTTTCTATAAGTCTGTAGATTTTAAAACCCGTGCGTGTCTGCAGACCAGTGGTTTGCTCGTGACAGCTTTGGGTGACCTGCTTGTTTCCAGGGATACAGCTGAGAGCCTACCAGCTGGACGGGGTGCAGTGGCTGACCCAGAGCCTCAACGACCAGCAGGGCTGCATCCTAGGGGACGAGATGGGTTTGGGTAAAACCTGCCAGGTAATAGAAGTGGGTGGTATGGACTTAGAATTTTATCATGACGTTCTGCTGTACTAAAGTGACAATAAAAACTATTTAATAATTTTTTTTAAAGTTAACTGCATCTCTGAGACTGCATTCATAGCCCCACAAACACAAATGCCCCTATTTCTGTTTGAAATAAGCTTCTGCAGGATGCCTCTTATTTAAAGAAATGTGATTTTCATCACCAAACTGCACACAGGAGCTTCATGTCAGTCATATTTTTGAATTTACTGATATTTATTGATGCTCTCTTGGCAAAAATAAAAACAAAAAAACAACAACAAAACAGTGGAGAAAATGGTAAAAAATAATGTTTTAGTAAATTTTTTGGAACAACAGAAATGTGTTGAGATAACAATAAATCAAAATTTGTGTATAAACTGTATGATAAATGCCAACCCCTAGTCAGAAACAAGTAAATGCATTTTTATTATTGTGGAAAACATGTCTCAGAAGTTATCAATGTGCTTCTGCTAAAACTGGATTTATTTGAGCTTAAAGAATTACAGTTCTCAAATTTCTTGAGATTTGTCAGAAAATCTGTTGGTTTATTGATAGTAATCAGAACTCCTGGTTGCTCTCTTTTTTTTTTTTTGTTAGATTTTCAGTTTGAATTTCTGTGGGAACATCAAAAAAAGGAGTGCAGAATGTCCAGAAATTCAATGTGTTGTTTGGAAACAGGAGGAGCAATTCCCAGTTCTGCTCCTTTTGTTCACATTTAAATAACTTCTTCTCCAGACCATCTCTCTGCTGGTGTACGAGTCAGGAGCTCTGGGGAAGAAAGGTCCGTTTCTGGTGCTGAGCCCCCTGTCTGTCATGGAGAACTGGAGAAAGGAGTTGGAAAGGTAAAGACAAACTTGTCTGTGCTTTAGCCACGTCTGTAAATGCTTCCTGTATAAATGATTCCAGTTGTAACTCATTTCGCAGCTTTGCCCCGTCTCTGACTGTGCTGTGCTACAAAGGAGACAAAGAGAGACGGGCTGAGATTCAGAGGGAACAAACCGCCCAGAACTTCCAGGTTCTGCTCACCACGTACGAGGTCTGCGTCTGCTCGGCGAATACAAAATGGCTGAAAGTTTTGTTGGCTTGAACCTTGAACTCGTATATATGTCATTATTTCATTCGCAGCTGTGCCTCAAAGACGCATTGTTCCTGAAAAGGTCAGTGGGTTCTCGTTCACTTGGCTTTGTTGAAGTCTGAGTTGTGACTGAGGTGGGCGCTTAAGTGACCAAAGAACGGCCGTGAATGAAACGATTTCTGCCGACGTCGCAGGACCAGTGACTCTATAAAGCCTGCTTGTGCAATCACTTTATGGCGCATCCCACCATTTCCTCTCATTTCTACACTTTGCTCCACCTCAGGTGGAGGTGGGAGGTGCTCGTTGTGGACGAAGCTCACCGGCTGAAGAACCAAAACTCTCTGTTGCACAAAACCTTGACAGAGGTACTGCATCGTGTCTTGAAGAGCCTCTTCCATGCTCGTCTTCTAATGTTTCTCATTCATACTTTCTCTGAACATCAGCTCAGTTGGTTTGTGTGTTTCTTGCTTAGTTTTCAGTTGGTTTCAGACTCCTGCTCACAGGGACTCCCATTCAAAACAACCTGCAGGAACTCTACTCCCTGCTGAGCTTCATTCAGCCCAGCATCTTCACACCGGAAGAGGTTGACAACTTTGTCAGCGCCTACTCTGATGTGCGAAGTCGACCTGCTCTGGGTATGCTTTAAAATCACAATGCGACTCATGTATACAGAGTAAACGTTTATGCCACATTACAACCATAAACTTTAATGTTGTTTTATGTGATAAACCGACACAAAGAAGAACAATTCCTGTTCTTCTTTGTTGAAAACCATTTCTAATTCCATTGTTGAAACCATGTAGCCTTTATTTCCCCCTTTCCCTTCGTAACATGCACCACTTTGTGTTGGTCTATCACATGTTGAACATTATGGAAGAGGTTGAAGGGGTTAGTTTGAACAAAATATTATTATTTATCTACAAAGGATTCAGGTAGACATGTTAAAAAGTACATAAGTATAATTCAATGTTTTGTGTCTGCTAGCTACAGAGCTTCAAAGCATCTTGGAGCCTTTTCTGCTCCGTAGAGTAAAGTTAGAGGTGGCTTGTGATCTGCCCAAGAAGACAGAGCTGGTGGTGTACCACGGCATGTCAGCTTTGCAGAAGAAACACTACAAAGCCATTCTAATGCAGGATTATGGTGAGTCACTGCGTTCTGAAACTTGGCAACAAGGTGATATTTGTAAAACGAACAAAAAAAAAAAAAAAAATCAACCTATCTCTGTGGAAAATTTCAGACGCTTTTGTAAACGAGCAAGGCAGCAAGAACAGACTGCTGAACATCATGGTGAATTTGAGAAAGTGTGTCGACCACCCATACCTGTTTGACGGTGAGACGTGGTGAAATGCAGCTGGGGTTTGGCTGTAGAAGCCGGAGTTGCGTCTGAGTGATTCTGTCCCTCCTTCCTGTTTTTAGGGGTGGAGCCGGAGCCCTTTCAGATCGGGGATCACCTCATGGAAGCCAGCGGAAAGCTGTGCCTGCTGGACAGCATCCTGGCCTTTCTACACAAAGGGTGGGCACATCCACAATGCTTATTGTTTGGCTCCACCTAGTGGCATTTTGAGCTCTGTCGGACGCTGGGATGTTTACTGCATTTCTAAATACGAAGGCAACAAATTTAATCTAAGCTGAACAATCTGGACACAACTTCAGCAGATATAATCTTACAGTTCTCCATTTTGTTTTGGATGAAGGGGCCACCGTGTCCTGTTGTTCTCTCAGATGACGAGGATGCTGGACATCCTTCAGGACTACATGGAGTACAGAGGTGAGTGGGACAAAAGACACACGTCTGGACATGTAATTCTCACAACTTATGTTACTTGCCTTTTCAAGCGTATCAACACCCTATTATATCATTTTAAAACTTTACTCAACATTGTTAGTTCATTTATTTTGCACTAAAAAGCTTTGTCTACAATACAGAGACAGGACTTCTGTGTTGATTTAGGAGCTGTGGCACCAAGTGGGGGTCGCAAAAGGATTTTCAGAATCATATGATTTGACCCCCTGAGGTGAACGTAGAGCCAATTGGGTCAAAATTAAATAAGTACTTTAATATCCTAATATTTGTGGCCGATATGCCTAAAAACGTATAACAAGTTAAACATTTCACATCATTCAATATCAATAATTATTGATTGGTTTTAGGTTGAAATAACTAAAATACAGCCAAACTGGTGGCGTGACCTTTCTGTTTTATCAGTAATTTCACTCCATGCTGTTTTATTTTGAATTAATAATGAGTCTCAGTGACAACATGAAACTACTGCTGTGCAAGTTACCATTATGTGAGTCAGTGAGTTGCTAGGCAACCAAATAGCGTGTGAGTTAGTTGATGCCACCAACTTAGCTTAGCAGGCTGTGAGAGGTTCAAGCAGTTAAAACCTTTCATCTGCTTCCATATCCCAGAATGCCATGCGGTTCAGATCAGAGTTTAGTGAGTATTCTGTACATCGTCACCTTCCTAAGATGATGGCCAACGTCACGTTTTGCAAAAAAAAAAAAAAATCACTCTTGTCCATTATTTTAGGAAGGTGACAATTTTGAATATTCTGTCAGACATATTATCTGTTGATACTGATCAGTTGTCTATTGCAATATATGTTGTTGACTTAATGTCTCATTAAGTCAACAACATATATCCATCAATTCATCCATTTTCTTTCACCCTTGTCCCTAACGGGGTCAGGTGTTAACATATATCATTTATATAAAATAAACTGATATTACCACATTGCAAATAGGGGATCACAGGCTGAAAAGTTTGTTAGTCCTGTGTTTCCCTAGCAACTGATCTGCCCCAAGATCTGACCCGCTTCTCGCCAAATGACAGTTTTCTATACTTAGTCCTTGCCACGCACCATAATGAGTTTTTCTGTTTAGGTTACAGCTACGAACGTATGGATGGGTCGGTTCGAGGGGAAGAGCGAAACCTTGCTGTGAAGAACTTCAGCAACAAAGATATCTTTGTGTTTTTGCTCAGCACTAAAGCAGGTGACTGGGATTTATTTAGTATTTAGTTTAAAATACAGAATGAAAAGCTAGAAAAATGTTCCATGTCTTGAACTTTCACCTTTTGGTACATAGTAACTTTGTTTACAGACATTGTTATCCTTTCACTTTTATTTTGCACCCAGGTTGCATCATTCTGCTTCATTTAAATTAGTTGTTTTGAAAGTGAGCCTTTCTGCATATGGTGCCTTACAAAAGTGAACTTCATAACATTATAACCTAAAGCCGCTGTCAATTATATTAACATTTTGCAAAACAGATTTTAAAAGATTCCAAAGTCGGAGGAAAGTAAAACGTTGCTTTCGTTATTTCTAAGCCTGTTTTCAACCTTACACATCAAGAGACTGGAATTACCACACATCCTCCTCAATATCACATGTTGCAATATTGCACATAGTGATATTATGATTCGGTGTAGCGTGTAACTGCAGACCACGCTGCTATTTTTAAGACGTTGAAAATTCAGAGAATCCATAATCCATAAGTCCATTTTTCTTTTACTTTAGCATTATGTGCTACTTTTTTTGTTGGTTCATCTCTCACAATCTGAGCAGAGCACATTGAGGTATGCGGTTGCAAAATTATAGAATGTGAAAAAGTTCAAGGGGTCTCTTGCAAGACACTGTGTCCTTAAACGCTGAGTTTCTAGAATACGCAGAGACAGGAAAAGGGACGGATCAGACGACGATATGATCTGCAGCAGAATGTTAGTCTGGTGCTAACAAGGCCAGCAGTTTTTTTTTGTTTTTTTTTCCTTTTTTCAACGAAGAGAAACGAGGGCGATTTCCTGTCACAGCTTTTGCTTTCTTCAAGCTTTATAAATGTCCCAACTGCACACTACAGTCACACTTAGCTCAAAGTATGTAACTACTGAGAGGACATGTTAAAAAATAATTTTTAAAAAAAGCTGATGTAATCACTTAGCAGCTTGTTGAAGGATCTTTAACAAAAATAAAGTAAAGTTCCAGTAAAAGTTTCCAATTTCTATGGCCTTTTAATCCATACAGCAGGGCGTTTTTTAACGCTTTGTGCTATAAATCCTGAAGCACAGAAACATTCAGACCTGAAAGTTTGAACTCTTTAGATGATCTCTGTTTTCTCTTTACAACGGCATCCTTTCAGGCGGAGTTGGCCTCAACCTTACAGCTGCTGACACTGTTATTTTCGTGGACAGTGACTTCAACCCCCAAAACGACCTGCAGGCTGCGGCGCGTTGCCACCGGATTGGCCAGCACAGGTGATGCACTTTGAACATTCCAACGAAGCTGCATAGCAAACCATCTATCTGATTACTGGCATTAATGCATTTTACTCTACATAAGAAAGACTTCCCTTTTATTAAGATATTGCTTTCGCAAGTGTGGGAAAGTAGACCTGTTCATGCCAGTAAGGTTATCTGTAGCTGCCAGGAGTGTTATCTGCCTCTTGGTGTGAAAGAGCTCTTCCTGTTCACAGCTCAGCATTGTGCTCTGACAACCTTGATGGAAATGACTAGAAACATTCAGGCCACCTGCCGAAGGAAACGTCATCTAAAACTTTGACTTTTCTCTTCAGACTGATGCTTTTATGGTACACTAATTATTTTAAGCTTAGGTTTTATTCAAATGAGACACAACCAGCATAGCGCTGAAACAATTACGTTTAATAATCTAGTTATCTTCTCTATTGATCTACTCCCCCGTCTTTTCATACTTTTTAGGTTCAGAGCAAATGGCCAAAATTATTTAGACTCACAGGTTTCTTATGCAGCCTCAGAAAGTATGTAAACATATAGAATTTACTTTTGACAAAATTTTCCAAATCTTGATAAGTATGAAAAAAGGAAAATTACTTACTTTTTACTTTTTACATTTTCTGACCAAAAATCCTAGTACTTGATATTAAATGTACTTTAGTTCTTAGACCCATTTTAAATCTGGTTGAACTCGACTTTTCACTAAACTAAACTGCCAAACAAAATCACTAAAGTGGCTATTTTTAGGAATAGATATGAACATTTTCAACATCTCCTTTAAAAAGTTTGCCTTTTGTCTTTGATGCTCCTTATTTGAAAAGTCTAAGAACAGCGAATGTTGAAATAAAGCTTATCTAAACTGTTCCAGATCACTAAAAGAAGCGATGACCCTTTGCACAGTTTGAACATTTGAAGCCACTTTCATTATTTTGTTGATTCATTATCTTTGGCATCAAACACAACAAGACTCTGTTATTGTTTGGACTTTGCACTTAAAATGTCCAGAATTTTCTAGCAAAAAAGAGCCTTAGAAATTTTAGTCTGGTTATATAAATGTGTGTAAGTCACTGTCTGAAACAGACCCTGCTCAGATCTAAGCATGTCTATTCACTTTGAACGCAGTCATTGATGATGCAAAATATTTGGTCTTTTTTACCAAATTTTGAGCTTGGTTTTGAGATTTGAAAAGCGGACCTGACCCTCCCATGGTAGAATGTGAAAGCGGCGTCCTCTGGCTTGATATTTACCATGGTTTCCGCAGTTCGTCTCTCTAACCTTTGAGGATCCCTGACGTTTTCCAGGCCTGTGAAAGTGATCCGCCTCCTTGCGAGAGACACCGTGGAGGAGATCATGTACTCTCGAGCCGTATCCAAGCTGCAGCTCACCAACACTGTTATTGAAGCGGGCCGCTTCTCTTTGCTGGATCAGGCACAGTCAGCCGCGGCGGGTCTGCAGGTCGGTGACCTTTTAACAGAAACACGCCGTCAACATGACCTCCTCATCCCCCCCCCCCGTTCTTCTTCCAGCTCTCTTTTTGATTTCTCCTCAACAGCTGAGCGAGATCTTGAAGTTCGGAGTAGATAAGCTTTTATCGTCGGACGAGAGCTCGATACAGGAAGTAAGACTGGAGAAAATACTGGGCCCATCACAGGATGGCCAGTGGGTGGATGATGATGATGATGATAATGACGATGGACTCTCACCACTAGAAGAAGAGGTGGAGAACGAGTCTGATTCTGATGAGCAGAGTAGGTTATTTTAAATCACAAATTAGTCTGAATGACTAATCATTTTATTTGACTGTCATTTTTATCTTTAATTTCAAACACGTCTACAAAAGTTATTAAAACAATAAAAAAAAATGCTTTTTAGTCCAAGTTCCTACTCATCAGTACGGAATCAGCCTGTTCTTGTCTGCAGTTTGTTTCATGACCCGACCTCCTGGCTTGATTAATGTAGAATTAGAACGATTAATCATGATTTATCAATTATTGAAATAATCGTCAACTAGTTTAGTAAATGATTAATTGTATACTTTAGTATAAGTTTGTTTTAGTTAAAACTCCTGAGGTGGCATAGATTTAGCTTCATCTGGTTCAGATTTACTGAAGGAATGCTGTTTTAATTTTAGGCAACAAACTGTTTATTATTTAAAAAAGTTATTTTTCTTTGTTTTTTTTTTTTAAATGAATTTAATTGTCAGAGTAATTGATCAATTGATTACTAAAATAATTGTTATTTGCAGCCCTGGATTAATCCGACCGTCATATCGTCTCACCCTGCAGATCACATGTACTTCTTTGAGGGGAAAGACTACAGTAAGGACCCGAGCTCAGAGGACCAGAGGAGCTTCGACCGGATCCTGGAAGAGCAGATGGCCGAGTTTCAGAAAGCGGCAGGAGAGGGACGAGCTCTGCGGCGCAAAGCAGGAGTAAGACTCTTTCACTTTACAACTAAGAGAATTGTTCCACTGGTATTTGGGAATTTCGCTATCTCGTAAAGTCTGGAACTTGATTAAAGTTTTAAAGTGTGGATAAGTATAAAGCTGCAGCTAACGATTATTTTAGTAACTGAGTATTACGTTGTTTAATCAAGTAATCAAAATGTCATTCTGCAGATTTTTCATTTAACCAGCTTATTTAATACAATAGAAATGCATGAGACAATGCAAATCAACAAATAATACAATTAATTTAAAATAATAAAATAAACACGTTATTGCCTAAAATGTAATAAGAACATTCCTTTAGTGTACACTTACTTCAAATATCAACATGTGAAAAGCTCAACCCAGTTAGCTTAACTTCACATCAACAGTTGCTGAAGCTAAAATTATGTCTCTTAAAGAGTTCTGGACAGAAAATTTTTACCGCCAAAAAAGATTTTTCATCTTGAGTGCAAAATGTATACATTCTTTGTAGAGTTTGTAGAGTACTGCGCTGAAGGTGGTCTTCTCTCACCAGATATCACGTTTTACACTCTGTGTTCCCCAGTTAGCGATTAATCGATTACTAAATTAATTATGTGAATAATCGATTAATCATGATTAAGCCGATTAATCGTTTAGGCTCTAGATAAGTTTGGAAAAAAAAGTGTAATTCCAGATAATTTTCCCATTAAAAGTTGTTTCCATCAATCCTTGCAGTTTTTATCTGTTCCATATACAAACAATGACCATTGAACAGTTACCATCAGATAATAATACCAACATTTTTCTCCCAGCATCATTTATTTATTTATTTAGCTATAAGTCCTTGAGCTTATAGCTCAAGCTGTCCTTGAGCTATAAGTCATTATAGCTCAAGAACAACCCACTAAATTAGTTTTTGCTTAAAGAAAAAATCATTCATTGCTTCCACTTTTGAGTCCAGGATGTCGGTGTCCCACTTGGACTAATAAAGCTGAAAAAACAAACCTGCTCTCAGCTGACTGTCGCCTGACCCACTGATTTGACTTGTTTAATGAAACGCGTTTCATTCCGCCTTTCACATTTAGTGAAATGTGAAACCTGGAGGTTTGCCCTACTTTTCCTGCCACGGATGCATAAAACGAGAGCAGTTTCCTTTAGTGAAAAGCTGATGATGTTTTGTCCCAGTTAACTTGAAATAGCTGCAAAGGAAATGAAGTTTGTGAACTCATGAAATCACCATGAGGATTTGATCTCATGGCCCACATTCTGTCTCCCATGTTTCAAAAACCTTTGTTTATCTTAAAAAAGAAAAGGAAAGGAAAGTAATTTTCTTTTCTAGATATATATAGACTAAGAAATACAAATCTAGTTTTGTTTATGTTGTTACTCTAAATTTTACAGCGACTTGTAGTGAAGGGAAAAATACTTGTCAGAAATCTGGGGGGGAAAAATTCTCATTAAAATCCAGTAGGCTTTTTGTCATCTAAATAGTAAATGGAGTAAAATTGTGTAAAATTGAATCTTTGTATAAATCCAGGTTTATTAGAGAACCAAAAGCATCACGAAGACCAAAAGGTCAAAGGTGAAGGAAAAAGCTGGTTACCACAGACCACTTAGTAGACATGGCAACTGGTTGGAGGAGACTAAAACTTTCCCTAAACACCATCCCCACAATGAAACACGGTGGTGGCAGCATCATGCTGCAGAGATGAGCCTCGATTAGTCTCGCCTTCCAAAATGACGACACACTTAAACGTATAAGGCGATTTATAATATGATAGATCAAAGGACAGAACAATATTCTTGGGTAAATGGTCCAGTCAAAGTCCAAACATCTAAATCCAAATTCAGATCACTGAACTTCATTTCCAGGCACTCAAAGATGCTGTACAGAAACAAAGATTAAAAACAGCAGTAGTAACGAAGGCAGATAATGAATTTTTCTGAACAATAAATTGTCCAAGAAATGATTGCAATAAATGATAATATTGTCGTTTTGAGACCTAGTTTCAAGTAATTTAAACATCACGACAAAAATAATGCAAGAACACCGTCTCAAAGATCAATAAACGTTCATTTCTAAAGAACAATCAATACTGGAATTAAAAGACATTTTAAGTATCCGAAATATATAAACAACACAACCAAAAACAATAAGTAAAAATTTTAATAAAATCCACACACAACCAAAACCATAAATAAAACAAATGATAAAGCTCATTAAATTTGTTATGCAATTGATTGGTGTATCGATCATTTCAATAAGCTTTCCTATATCTGCAGCAGAAAGTGTTGAGACCAGGAAGGTAGAAATGAGAGATTAATACTTTACACTTCCCAAAGATTCCTCAGTTGAAAATGACGCAACGTGAAACATAGGACCAAATAAATCGAAGTTACTAAGACAGAAAACATCCTTTCCTGCGGTCGTACGGTCTACAACATGAAGAAGTAGAAATAAGTACAAACATTTTATTTATAATATGCTATTCCCAACTATCTGGGGTTTTATTAAAAATTTTTCAAAACCATGAGGGATAGTTTAGAGAAGCGTTTGTCCTTGATTGTTCAATTCTCTTGCAGTCTTTGCTTTCAGTCGCGTTTGAGATCCCAGCGAGGAAGAGGAAACCTCTCACTGAGGCAGAACTGGAGCTCAGGCGGCAGAGGAGGCAGGAGGCTGCAGCCAAGAGAGCCAAGATGACGGAGGACAAAAAGAGGCAGGAGGAAGAGGGGAAGCGCAGAAAAAAGTGAAGATATTGTAGCTGTTTCAACATGGGTTCTGACATGCCTGTGTTTTTTGTCACTGATAAATTATTTTTGATTCTTGGTAAACCATGCAGAATGGCCTGGTGGGAGTCTTGTAGCTACAACTCACTTTGCCTGCAGCTTGTTGACAGTGAAGAAGAGGAGGAAGACAAAGAGGAGGAAGAGGACGGCAGCAGTTTATGCTCTACAGACTCAACCTCCACGGATATCCGCTACGTTCTGGGGGATGTTACTCATCCCCACACTGCGAGGGGAGATGCTATCATCGTCCACTGTGTTGGTAAGGGCTCCACGTAGCCATGGCGACCGGATGGTTTGTGTGACGAAATTGATAAACAAAAACATAGGACACGCTTTGAAGCGTGTCTTGGGCTGTGTTTTCCTCTTATCAGAGTGTTATTTTGTGTGCAGATGACTCAGGGCGTTGGGGCAGAGGAGGCCTGTTCACGGCGCTGGAGGTGAGATCAGATGAGCCACGAAAGCAGTACGAGTTGGCAGGGAAAATGAAAGGTAACGATAACCGCAGTGACGAAGAAAATGAGCAGTAATTCAACTAGACATCTTTGTCTCTGTGGTCTGGTGGAGACTGGAATTCCCTGCGGATCTTTGTTTTAGATTTGGAGCTGGGAAATGTGCTCCTCTTCCCCATCAACGACAAACAGTCAAGACTGGACGGCCGAGATCAGGTAGGTTCTGTTCTCAGTGCAATCTGTAAAACGTCAAAACTGCTTAAAAAAATGTAAATGTATATATCTAAAATTATAGAATTAAAGTATTTTACATTCTTTTTTTAAAAAAAAGTAAATGCGTCTTACATTTTGTCGTGGCAGGACTGTTTAATCTCATAAAACCTTCAAACTGAGTTGCTGAAATCTGCTTGGAAAATGCAGATTTTGCAAATGTCTTTTGCGACATGTGCAAAATCTTTGCAATATTAGAGCTCATTATGACAAGATGCACCTCGCTTGGATTCTCGTGTGGTTGCAGACTTGCAAGCGGTGATCAGATAACGAGGTAACATGATTCAATCTCCTTCTCGTCACCCCAGTTGGCCCTGATTGTGGCACAGAAAAGAGACAAAGCCAACAACCTGTCTGGGATCCTCCTCAGTGCTTTGGACGAAGGACTGCAGAAGATTTACTCTGCAGCTAAGAAAAACAACGGTACGGGGAAGAACGGAACAATTTTATCAAGTGTACTATGAGTTAGTTTCAGTTTCAAGCATTTATGATGCTGAGGTGAGTGAATGTTCAGGAATGCAGGCACCTAATCTTAATGCTGGGTCAGTGGTGTAAAGTTTGTGCTGCAGTTGGATTGACTCTGTTCCAGAGGAGCAAATCTGCATGAGGGTCCGAAGGTTTCGACATGTCAAAACACAAAACAAAAACACAAAATTGTACCAAGTATTTTTAGAATAGTTTCCCCTGTAACAAGACATTTTTCCATGTTTTAAGTGAAATAATCTGCCAGATTTATTGTCTTAAAACAAGCTTCTATAGCTTGTTGAAAAGTTACTTGTAAGTTAGTTTTGTCTCAATTCAAGTGTACAAAGATATTTGCACTAGAAACTACACCAAAAATACTTTGTAAGATTTAGTGTTTTTTCATATGGTGTCAAATGAGCTCATAGATAATATTTATAACCAGAACATCTCTTGTTCAGTACTCAGGTTTATGTTGTTCAGACTTCAGTTCAGCATGTTTTCTCTTTTTGTATCTTTAGCCAGTGTTCATCTTCCTCGCATCGGTCACTCCACCAAAGGTTTCAACTGGTATGGGACGGAGCGGCTCGTCAGAAAACACCTGGCCTCCAGGGGCATTCCCACATTCATGTATCCTTCCCCTGCCAGAGCCCGTACTGAGCACAACTGCTGCAAATTTCACTTAATCTGAATGGCAGATATTACCACAGCAGAGCTGCCAAGAAAACTGTTTCTCATCAGACGCCTGCAACATCAGCTGCTGCTCATCAAGCACCTTTACCGAGTGCAGACGGGCCAACGGATGACACAGAAACCGAGGGTCCGGGTCCGTCCGCTCTGCCACGCAGCTCCAGCCCTGCGGAGCTGCCCAGCTTCATGAAGGGAGTCCGAGTGTTTTTCTACAACATTCCCGCATCAGAACGGAAGAGGCTGGCCCGCTACCTCATCACATATCCTTTTCCTAACTTCTGGGTGTAAAATTCCACAGTTTTTTGCAAATGCGTGAGGTTTGTGATGGAGAACAGAGCGAGAAAACCCTTAGCTGAGGTCTACGTATGACGGAGACGAGGAGGACGTCATGAGTGAAGAGGTCACGCACATTGTTGCAGAGGTGGAGAATCGCATCCAAATACAGGTCAGCTCAAGTTTACAGCAGAAGAATTCACACCGCTTAAGGTTTTTCACATTTTGTCCACCAATTTCAAAGTATTTTATTGCGATAAGCCATCATAACACAGCATTTAATTGTGAAGAGGAAGGAAAATTATTGGTGATTTAGTTCTAACAAATAAAAATCTGATATGTTTGCCATGTGTTTGAATTCAACCCCCTCCACTTTGGTGCCTCTAAATGAAATCCAGTGCAGCTAATCTCCTTCAGTAACCACCTAATTATTAAACAGAGACCACCCGTCGTTATTAGAACAAGTACAAAGTCATTTCAAAACTTTTTACATCTATAATGTGACATGTATTCTATTTAATTTAACCAAACCAAAAAACAAATATGTAAATAAAAAAAGAAATAACTAAAGTAATATTTTGTTAAAGTACCTTTTGGATCAGTTTTAGCATTACATTTTTTTTTGTGACTGTTAGCATCCCATAATAAGTAATATAACGGCCAAATTAATGTCCAAAAGAAAAGTGTGAATATGCTAAAAGACTTTCATCTCTGTTGTAGGTGAAGGTGGCTCGATAAAGCGTTGTTTCAATGGACTCTGAACATCTGACTTCCACATTCTTTCGATATTTGCATATTTAGAAAAACATATTTTTCCTTCAGTTCACAGTTACTCTTCACTCTGTGCTGCTCTATAAAATCCCATTAAAATACATTGAAGTTTGTTGTTGTAAAGAGGGGAAGTAAATGGGGTGTGGATAACTTTGCAAGCCTCTGTGTCAGTTCTGCAGTAATTTTAGACACTGAAATTGTCCTCTGGTCTGTGTGAACCAGGAGCTGCTGGATCTGGTCCGTCAGAACCAGCGGGCTGTTCCTGTGAAGACGGGCTGGCTGGAGTCCTGCTTCTCCAACCAACAACAAGTCAAAACGGCACACTTCCAACATCAACATCGTTGAGGACACACAGCGTTACTATTATTATTATTATATTTTATTAAACCCCATTTTTAAATTGTGTCATTTGACAAGCTTATGAGCACGCTGGTTGATGTACACTACATGTCAATGATTTTTAACCTGACGATTTATTCAAATCTGAGTATGAGGTTAATAGATTAACTCACCTGTTTTCTCGCCTGCACTTAACTCAATGTTCAGTATGGCTGCTGCTTTTATTAAATGTAGACGCATGCAGAAATAAACAGTTTAATTGCACATCTGGTATTTTTTTTCTTATAACATCTTCCCTACACATGCATACATGACAGTTATTTGTGAACATGCTCCTTTAGTGTTTGAATGAATAAAATGCAGGCACATGCTATAGTGCCAAAACGAAGGGGTGTGGATGAATTGGAAAAGCGATGTAAACAGTCTTTAATTTATTTGAGTAGGACAGTGCACATTAATCAACATTACCACAATTCATTTCAGTGTAAATATGCAGGGTTTAGCACAATAGCTAAAGTTAGCTATTGTGGATGTATTAAATTTTGTTCAAAAAACAAGCACAAAAAAAGGATTTATGTTTAGATTCAGCTGTATTGTGCCTTCAAAAAGTCAGAATTATTCTGTCTGACTTGAGAGCCTAAATTAAGAAATTAGTCGTGTTAAAAAATATCTCCCCTTGGCTAGAGAGCGTGTTACTTTTCTCTGATCAAGCAACAGATTGGACATTTGAACTATGAATAAGGTTTGTGTCAAAACAGGAACGGGAGATGCTTATTCATGCTCACATTTCCTCTCGTACCAGACTATTACAATAGTCCAGACTATTGTAATGGACTTTCCACATGTTAAAAGCAAGATTACCAGTTCATTTTAGAGTTCATTTTGAAAACCTTGGTAGCACCTTATTAGAAGAGGTTTATGACACCGTCATAAACATGAAAAAGTCTTCATGGATGTTTGTCATGAAGTGTCATTCGGTAAATAGTGACAGTATTAATGCAAAGTTGCAATAAAAGTTTGATTAAAAGTGTAAAATTTGGTCAACAATGACCCTTTTGATGCAAAATTCTATTAATAGTGTCAACTTTGCATTAATAGGGTCATTATTTACCAAATGACACTTCACAGCAGCTGTAAACATTCATGAAGACTCCTTCATGTTCATAACAGGTGTTTATGTTTATGACAGTGTCCTGTCAGTCTTTTGAACACCCTTTCAAATAAAGTGCTATTAGGACCTTCCTTACTTTCTGTGCAGGAAGTTTTCTTTGCCCTGTCCTCCTGTGTCTTTTAGAAACACTCAGTGGTTTTTATCTGTGTAAATTGCTGTATATTTCTGCCTGCTGGGTAATTTCCCTTCCGTGAACTTCCTACTTAAAAAAAAAAAAAAAAAAAAAAAATCTTGATCCGCCCCTGCCCGGGCGAACATTAACATATTTAATCTATAATGAGGTAATTTTTAGAAGATAAATGTAGCTTAGAGGAGGAAACTGAGCAGTAGTTGTCCTCGTGGAGGAGGAAGAGGAGGAGGAGGAGGAAGGTGGGGTTTCAGTGTCGGGGCGGTGAAGTTGCTCTAAATAACACCTCGCCTCGAGTTGAAGCTTCGCTGTCGCATCCACCCGGCGTGACGGGACTGAAAACTCAGTTCCGGACACTTTGTTCGTTCTGGCTCAGCGAATCAAATTAGACTTTTACACCTGAAGCGCCGAAGGTAAGTTCACCTGGAGTTGCGTCATGTTGTTAGTTTTGGATAATGGACGGGGTTTTATATAAATCCAGTTAACTGTCACGAGGACACCGGCGTGTCGTCGTGGACCCCTTGGATAACATACTAGCTTTTCGGAGGTGAAAGTTTTTTTTTGTTTGTTTGTTTTTGTGTCTTTTCGTTCGTCTAATTCTCGGACAAAAAGTGTCTGGATTTTGTACGGATGCGGCTGCGTGGCGGTTGAGCAGTCCGAGTCCACGGAGCCATATCTGGGTCAGCCTCGGTGGAAACAGCGAGCTGCTTCATTCTTGCGACCACATAGAGGTTATCAGCGAGGGTTGTTTTCATTTACGGGAATTCTGGGGGGGTGTTGGAAGACAAAGCCACCTAACAGCAGCTTACATAATAACCTATATGCAGATTTGAAGAGAGAGCTTTATTTCCCCGGGTGTTAACATCACGGAGCATTTAAACAGGGGGCAAGAAATAGCGCTTTAAACTCGTGTTTTCCAAAGGTGGGGTCGGGAACCCATAACAGGCCACTGAACACCCATGCTGGGGTCTTGAAATTACCTCCAAAATCATTTGTTTCTACCTGAAGCTCTCACCAAACCTTTGTTTTCCACTTATCTGAAAATAGGACGGCAGTTGTTATGACTCTTGTTGTCCTCACGGACTTCATAATTATCATAATTGGGTGGCAGTGTCACTTTGCAGCTCGAAGCCGCAAAGTTGGGAAACCGTGCTTTAAGAAACACCTTAAAGTGCATAAGCAGTGCTACAGAATTGTATTAGTTATACCTGGAAAAAAAAAAAAAGTGTTCGCGCTTTCAGATTGAATTTTAGTGTCAGGCAGATCAGATAAGCTGGGTAAATTTCCAAAGCAACATAACCCTGTGTGGAAAAGTAATTGTCACACAAAACTAATAACTGGTTGTACAGTACAACTCTCAAAAGTTAATGATAACTGGAAATTAATCTTTTTCATCTCTGGAGGAATTTTTGGCCTGCTCTTCTTTGCCGAATTGTTTTGATTTCGCTACATTGGAGAAACATTTCAACCTGTTTAAGATACATCACACACAGAGCCACTTTGGAGCCTTCATTTCTTCTTTTGAACCGTTCAGCAGGTGACATGCTGGTGTATTTTGATTATTTTCCTGCTGTTTAACTCAACTGTGACCATGATGCTGCCACCACTGTGTTTAACTGTTAGTATGATATCATTTTTCTAAATTGACTTTTTAGAAAAAGTCGTTACGCAGCTGGTTGTAATGAGTGACAAACCTTCCAAAATTTCCAGTTTTTTGCCTAGTCTTTTTCTTATCATTACATCATGAACTCTGACTTTGGATGAGCTTGCAGTGCTCTAGATGTTGCTTCTGGGTTGTTGAGTCGTTGAAGGACTCTTGGAACAATTTTGGTTCGCCGAAACGTTCGCTATGGTTTTGTAACGCGGAAGACCGACAGACGCTGATAAATTAGTTTCTCGCTTGTTCTGGGACGTGTCTCTTGATTCTGCAGATCTGGCGGTAACCAGGTCGAGATGCGGTAAGTGAACCCCAACAGAGCATTGTGGGTAATCACGGCCAATTCATCAGTCAGTCAATGAAATCAAATGTTATTTTTATAGCACTTTTCAGCTTTAGGTCATAAAAACACAAAAGTGCAAAGTCATAGAACAGACAGTCAACAACTGAAACATGACAAATTGTCAGGTGCCATCGTTACACATCATTACAAGAGTGTGATTACATTCTAACACAAGGGAAATTAGCCTTTTAATGAGCAAAATCATCATTTGAAGTGTTTGTTTAGACGATCTGAAACATCCAAGTGGTGATGAAACTTGCTTCATCACCAAGTTTCATCACAAAAAAGAGAAATTTGTCAGCAGGTGAATATCTGTTTCATCTGTTAAATGGTCTGATTTCTCCCTCTGTGCAAATGACAGACATCATTTCCTGACTCCCATGTGTTACCTCCACTCACTTAGAGAAAAGTCCCCTGTGTGTCATGTCCCGGTGCGCACGCATGCAAATCAAACGCTCTCTCCCACTAGTGTGGGCTGATAAAACAGAAAAGAAAAGCAAGACGCCACAGATCTGTCTATACTGACCTTTGAGTCAGATATCTGTTCTTTTTTTTGTTTGTTTTATCCTTAACAGAAGCTCAAACGCATCTTAAAGGAGGCTCACACACATACATGGATGTCAGATGGAATAAGCTCAACGATGCTGCCCACCTCGGTCTGCTCTCTGCCTGTCCCAAATAGGTGAGCACAACCAAAACAACAACGAGAGTCTGCCAGCTTTTTTGTTTCGTTTGGAAGTTGTCTTTAGCGAGCTTTGGTAGATACATCTTTGTGGTAAGAGATTAGGAAAGCAGGACACATTTCAGCGTAACGTTGGCGCGTTTCAGGCAGAGAAATGAAAAGCGCCTCTGGGGCCACGCCTGTAGTTCCTGCTGCTGTTGGAGAAACAACCTCCAGCTGCCAAGTCGCACTCCAGTGGTTTAATGGAGGTGAAATAATATCAAGATTAAATGGAATAAATAAGTGTTTGCCTCTTCCCACTCCTTTTCAAACAAAACAGTCAAAGTAAACTAATTATTTAGTTCTTGGTGATGGATGCACAGGTTTCTCTCTATCCTACTGTTTGCTTGTTCTCTTGTTTTTCTCAACAACAAAAAAAACTTGTTTGAAATTAAATTTTATGAAATTTATTAATAAACAGAAAGAGGAACTCAATAAAAAATGCTCTCGCAACAAAAAGTAACTGTAGAACAAAATAGTTATAATGTGAGCAATTTAATCAGGAATCAAAAATATTTATCAGCTTCTTATTAATTTATTTCTCCACTTCTTTGGTGCTGACTTTTGTTTAATCACTAACCATTAAAAAGGTCAGTTTTCCATATTTCTTCATCGTAGTAATGCATCTGAGTTCTGTTTTCCTCAATATGAATAAATAGATTGCATCACAATGTTTTTTAAGATGCTGATTAATGCCAGTGCACAATTCAAACAAGTCATTTATAAGAAGAAAATATATTTAACACAGAAAACTATACATGTGTAGCTTTGTAAAGATGTTTTTTGTAAAATAGTTTAAGAATGTCTTCGTATGGTTAAGATGATCCTGCATTCAAACGGACCTCGTAAATAAAGGACTTATTGATCGCTTATTGATTTGAACAGTCTGATCATCAAATGCTTTTCGGGACATTTGGAAACCCATTGCGATTTAAAACATCATGGCTCAGTTTCACTCAGTGATCTAGGACAGTTATTCTCACTCTTTCTGTGACAAGTTCCAGCTCAGTAAAATACTGAAGTTTCCAGATACCCACTGGAAGACGGTAATGCGACAGAACTTGGACTTCCTGTTCCTGTTCCTGGAGGTGCTGCTTTTTAATAACAACAAACCAGAAGGCAATATATCACTATTGACTGTGTCACTGTGTGGTATGGTTGAAGAATGCGATTTAATGATGCATCTAGATTTGTGTCTCAAGTTGAGTCGCCCATGTTTCAAACTCAAAAGGTAGACAGGAAATCTCCAAAAGCTGAAGTGGTAAAGTCTGGTGTTTTTCAGAAACGCCGACGTCAAAAACCAACACAACAGCCATGAGATTAAAACGTAGGCTGTTATATAAACCATTTATTTACACTTCAGGTGGTATGATTCATCATATGAAATACTTACAAATATAATGCATATCAATTATTCTATTAGTGTTAGAAATGCATAGCTACTCAGTGATTAGCCAGTAAGGCTAGTAGCAGTTAGCATATCCCACTGATTTCCTTGCAGACCGTTGTTAAGCTGGATCTGATGCTAGTTCCAGTGTGACATTTCCCTCAGTTTGATAATATCTTGTAAAAATAGTTGGGCTGCGTGATGTTGGCAAAATTTGTGATTATGATAAAACTGGTCAACATAATCATGACAATGTTAGCATGAGAACAGCTTAAAAGTTTAAACTTTGACTACATTAGCCAAGAATTTTCACACTCGTATCGCTACGACAATATATTGGCGACATGTTGTTCAACCCAAAACTAGTATCATGGTATTTACATTGACATATAAAACAAAACCTATAAAATAATTTGAATTTGTCGTTCTTACAGTTGCAAAATGATTTAATACAGATTTTAAAAACTGCTGTTATGTTTGCAGCTAACATTTACTGCATTTGTTTAAGCTATTGTGTAACTGTGCACAGGACATCTGCGGGCTTTTGTTTATGGTGATCAGAGTGAGCAGTGGAGGAAAGATAAAAGCAGCTGCACAATGAGTCGGGTTGTTTTCTTGGATAACCAGTTCGCTGCTGAGCACGTCCACCTGCCCGCTACGCCCTGCAGCTGTTTTAATAGCCTACGTTCATTACAGCTTATAGTGGCGTTTCCAAAACCATGACGGTTTGTGCTCTGTGTAATGGGAAATACTTCCTGACCATTTTTCAATAAGCAATAAGAGTAGAAGCTATCATCCAGCTGACCAGCAGTGCGCAGCAGTAACAAAGGAGATATTTTCAGCCGGTGAAAACACTTAATCTGTCTGACTCTTTCTCTGGCACCTCAGTAAGAAAGACTTTTAGCTTTTTAAAACAATGAGCAGTGATTTATTATTATTATTGTTGTTGTTGTTGTTATTATTTTTGCCTGTTTCTACTTATTTGCTCTATATAGAAGTTAATTAGCTTGTATATATTTAAAAACAATATTTGTCTCTATGCTCTGTAAAAATTACGTTTTCAGTTTTACAGTGTAGCTTTAAATGTAAACTTCAGCCCAATCTGTCACTTTGGCTGATCAGTGCAGTTAATTTTAGCGTGATTAACTGCTGTCAGTAGGATGGTATTTTTCTATGAATTAAAAAAAAAATTTTTTTTTATTATTTTTTCAATAAATTTCTGTATTTTCTCCATTTTATAACTGTAAAAATAATTTGCAATTGAGTTCTTTTTATTCAGTGTGTTCTCTACAGTAAGATGATGTTTTGTAGTCTAACAGGTTAATTTACTGTACATTTTTGAAAGTATTTTTGTTGTACAGTGTATGTTTCTGGTTTCAGTTATGTCAGCCAGCTGAGCACCTGCCACAACACGCCCGAAGAGGACGATGAGACCATGAACACAGAGGAGAGAAAAGCCAGCACCGTCCACAAAGCGGACCCCGCGTCCGACCTCGACGCCCACCGCCGGCCCTCGGACCGCACGCCGTTCCCCGACGACTCCATGTTCAGCCGGCGGGGGTGGAACCGAGAGCAGGGCTTGTCGTTCCCCTCCTCCAGCTTCTGCTCCTCCCTGCTGCCCCACAGCCTCACCGCCGGGTACAACCAGCCCACCCCGTTCCCCAGCCAGGTCAACCTGCTCCACCCGAGCCTGGCCAGCAGCTGCACGGGTTACCCCAGCAGCCTGCCGTCCTGCCTGGGCCACAAGGATTACTCCAGCTGCTCCCAGGACAGCTGCCTGTCCAGAGACAAGTCCGCCTCCCTCCCCAGCCACCACAGCGGCCACATGAGCCTGGAGCAGCCACTGTCGCTGCACTCCAACCCGCCTTCGGCCGAGCTCTACCACCACACCTTGTCTCCGTACTCCTGCCCGCCGCAGGGCCCCCCCTGCTGTGCTCAGTGTCCGGCGGACGCCTTCAGCAGGCGGCCCATGGCCAACAACCGCGCCTGGCCTCAGTACAACCCAGCTTACAGCTCGTACTGTAAGTCTGGTCCTCCGCTCTCTGACAACCAGGCTCAATGTGCAGTTGGCAGGTTTCCTTGATTCTGTCTTTTGTCTGTTAGACCCAGAAGACTGCAGGATCCCTGGAGCTGGATTCCCACACATGTGAGTTTAGTGCTGGCATTAGATTTAAAAAATGAATCTGATTAATCTCTCTCATGCTGTGATTAACTGTGATTAACCACAATGCCTAACTTTGAAATATAAATATGCACACAGTTGTGGTTTTTGCAGCAATGTTGCCCCACGCAACCTCCTCCTCCTGCTGCAGGTTAAAATTATGTGTTTTGTTTTTTTTGCTAGTTTTTTGTATAGCAGAAAGCAGGTAGTCTCTCAGTTATCAACAACAATCAAGGGGAACTTACTCCATTACACATGCATACAGAGTAGGAACAACTGACACATCAGATATTTTATTTTCCGGTTCTTGGGTGTCCCACCCCTTTCTGATGCCGCCCTGGGCAACTGCCACAATACCAAGGAAATGCAAAGAACTTCTTTGTATTTCTTTTTTAAATTAAAAAATTTTTTTAATCATGCATGTTTAAAAAATGTTTACGAAAATGTTTTATTGTCTCAAACCAAACGTGAGGTTTCTCCGTTTTCCAGGTTTTTATATTCAGGAAGTTGTTTCGTTTTAAACGTCAATCTAGAAACGTCCGTCTCCGTGCATTTCCTGTGGAACTCGTGCGATGGCGTAATTCGCGCATGTGAAATTTTGAGCTCAAGCACGTAGCCGCAACGCAAGAAAGTTGAAAAACTTTCAACTTTTGTTGCTGCAGCGGAAACCTTTCAACTTCCGCTGTCGTTCCGTGTCAAGCCCAAAACTTTCTGCTGGTTTTTAGACCAATGCAGATCATTTGATCAATCTGCGTTATCGACGCAATGAAATGTTCAGATGCCTCATCGTCAGCGGCCCTGCTCGAGTTTTAAACCAGCCTCACTGTGTCTATTATTACAACGTTTGGCCCTGAAGTTCTTTGTGTTTCCTTGCAGCGGCCACAACGTCCCGCTCAAAGAGAGACACCCTACGTACAGCACGCCGCTCTCGCTGGAGCAGAGTAAGTCTGGCTGGCTGCCGCAGCAGCAGACGGCGCCGCTGCAGAGCCGCCTCTAACTGTCCGTCTCTGAACGCAGGGCGGGTCTTCGTCACGTACGAAGCCGACAACGACAAACACGTCAACGAGATCATCAAGTTTGTGGCTCTGCTGCGACACAACGGCTTCGACACTCATGTATGTGGCAACCGTCTTTGTTTTGTTTTTTTGTTTGTTTTTTTGTGGCTGTGCTTTAGACTATTTGACATTCCTAATGGAAAACAAAGCAGCACCTGTTCACTCGGATCCCTTACAGACAAGTCCAAACATCCCAATTCAAAATGTTCTAGTTATTATTAATTAAAATGTCATCTCTCTCTTGGATGTAAGCACATATGAACTGGTTCTTTATTAGTTCACGTCAGACATGTGAGTGAATGCATGGCGGAATGATCAGAGCTTCAACATGAGTCTAGCAGAGTGCCTAAGCAAGAGTGATGCTGATACCTGATTACACAATTTCACTCGAGCGCCAACTTTTAACACCAGAGAACATGTGTGGGACGTCCCGCCGACACACAGCCGACCACACCCTGTTAATGTTGCCATGCCAACATGCCCCCTTCATTTCTACCTTTTCATAACTTATGCCTCACTCCGACTGAGGCTCTACGTTAATAAATTCACTCTTGGTCATTTCTCCAACCAAATGAGGAACGTGTTTTGTTTTGTTCTGCTTACCAGGCCCAGCCAGCTGATTTACGACAAAGTATTAGGAAAAATAGTTATGAAAATACAGTTGAAATAATAATTAGAATGGCTGATGGCTGATATAAACGGATGAAGGGGAAACAATACAAAAATGAGAAAATCTTAAACAATTCCCTCCTTGATTTGAAGCTTAAAACACAACCAGTTGTTTTAATTGTGTTCCACCATGGCTTCTTTTTTTTTTTTTTGTGCTGAAACTGTCTTAACATGAAATATAAATAGATCAGTACTACGCTTGGCGTCTCAGCTGGACCCAGCCGGAGACTTTGGGTCCAGCTTAAAAACCAGAAGTTGGACCAAAATAAAGTGAAATGACCCTTTTTTTAATCTTTTAATGAATGTTTGTCATCGGCTCCAAAACCACAGTGATTGTTGATTAGGAGCTCATCTTCTGGAAATTCCCATTTTTGTCTTTCTTGTAATTAAATATGAAATTAATTCAAGAAAGTCAAACTTCTCCCACTTAAAAGACTGCAGCCCTGCTTATAGTAACACTTTCCAGCAATGAATGCTCATTTCTGACTGTGTGGACCTCCATGTTGGGGGTTTCTTTAATTAGTTTAGAGCTTAACACACAAACGTCTGTTCTAGATCGATATTTTTGAGCAGCAGTACAGAAGCATAAGCAAGATCGACTTCATGGAGCACTACCTCAGCGAGGTAAGAGCACGTCAACACCTTAAGTCAGGGGTCGATTAGAAACCTGTCAGTGGAAATCATATTCATCGCTTTGCTGGACTGTTGCATCATCTGGAGCAAGAGGAAACTTGTCTTTGGAAGCTGTCCTCCGGTGGATTTTGATGAGTGACAATGTTTCTCTGCTCTCCCAGAAAGAGTACCTGATCATCATCATCATCAGTCCCAAGTACTATGAGACGGTGACCACGTCTCCATTCGACCTGGAGAATGACGAGAGGACCTTCAACACCGTTTACATCCACAAACAGGTCAGTCGCCTCCGCTCTCAGCTCGTCTTTAAAACGCAGCCCAGACTCACTGGTGTGTGTGTGTGTGTGTCACTCAGCTTCAGAATGAGTTCATCCAGAACGGAAGCAAGAACTTCAGGTTCATTCCCATTTTGTTTCCCGGGGCTAAAAAGGTAAACGCCGCAGTCGTAACGCCACACAGATCTACAGCGTTGAGAGGAGAAAAATAAAAAACAAAACCTGGCGGCGTCTCGATTTGTGTTTTTTGCAGTGTCACGTTCCCAACTGGCTGCAGAACACTCACGTCTACGGCTGGCCGCGTGATCGAGACGACATCCTCCGACGCCTGATGAGGGTAGAGAAGTACAACCCGCCCCCCATCGGGGAACTGCCGACCATCGTTTCCATCCCCATCTAGAGCGCTGACCCGAGAACAGCGCCCCCTCCCCCCGAGTCAAGTGGGGACGCGTCCCCCCGCCTGTCTTCTAATCTGTGATTGTAAAGGTTTTTTGGTTTGGCACATCTTCAGTTTGCTTTTGTTTTTTAAAAACAGTTACATTTTATTCATGCATTTTTATAAGCAAATCACACGTGCTACTTAACAAAACAAAAAAACTATACAGTGGCATTTGGTACAAACAAAAAAACTATACAGTGGCATTTGGTACAGAAACAGCAGTTTTCCAGTTTGTGTAAAGGCTAGGGTTTGTTTTTTTTATTGAGAGGACAGAAAAAGTGCAAACTTTTTCTCTCTGTAAGCACTTCCATTTCCTGCGCTGCCTGTCAGCTGGCTGAAAGATACACTTCCCTCTT
Organism: Poeciliopsis paucimaculata; assembly: GCA_903067055.1. Taxonomy (NCBI): domain Eukaryota; kingdom Metazoa; phylum Chordata; class Actinopteri; order Cyprinodontiformes; family Poeciliidae; genus Poeciliopsis; species Poeciliopsis paucimaculata. The sequence continues at coordinate 42,260 of CAEGAD010001303.1, forward strand.
GCTTACAAGGAGAAATTTCTTGTTGCCAAAAAAACAAAACAAAAAAAAAAAAAAAACACATATTGTCCAACTTAAGGAATGTCGGAACCTACAGAGCTTTGGGACATAAGGAATCCATTTGTTTATAAATAATTTTCCAGTTCTCAAGTTTGAATAAAAAAAAAAGTTTCACTATAAAGATGTTTCTTTTGCAGCAGCAGAGATTTTTGTTTCCCCATCAAAGCAGTTAAATCATGTTTAGACTGATTCTCTGGTATTTTCACACCAAGTGACTCGAGGCTCTGTCAGCCCGATCAGCAGCTGGTACGTCACTTCAGACGCCTGCCGTTTTCAGAATTATTTTTATTTTTTTAAATTGCTATTTTTCTATACTTTTTAAACCATTGCTTTACACCTTACTGTCTACATTGTTTTGATTTTAACCTTAAATTAAATTAAGATGCTGAAAAACTAACCTGGCTGAACATTCGTCTCTCTGGGAGCCACGGCAGTCGAAGTGTCGACTCGCCTTGTTACATTAAATCCAACAAGCAGAGGCCTGGATTTTATTTATTTTTCGCCTGGATGGCTGTTTTTTTTCTTCCTTCGAGTGGCGAGCTATGGGAACATCAGGTTTATCTTTGTAAATGGCAGAAGGAATACAGCAGAAATCCAGTCTTGCTGCTTCTCCCCTCCCTCCCCGGGACCGGCGGTGCTCCTCTCATCAGCTCTCGTAGAAAAACGCCTCGACAGGAAGTCATGAGGCGATAAGCAGCTGACACAGCTGTGCGGTACGACTTCTCAAGAATCGGCAGAAATGCACTCAAAACGGGGTCATCAACACCCGTGTGCGGTTTGAGACGAATCTGCATGTAACCTGTGTGACACATTTGAAGCAAAAAAGTAAATCAAAATGTCTGCGTCAGCAGAATAGGTGTTCATCCCAGGTTTACGGCAAACAAAAAAAATCCTGCACCTGAAACAAACTGCAGTTCACGTGCAGATTAATGGGTTTTTATCTTCACTGAAAATGTTCATATTTAAAAAGAAAATTTTAATAGTCTCATAAATATAGAAAGGAAAGCAATATGAATTTTCCTAAGGACAAAATAATGAAATAAAAGTTGGTTACAGTCATTTTATTATGCAAATATCTCTCAAGATTTAAACAAATATCAGGCAATAGTTTAATTTTAATGGTTGAAAAAACAATGAAGTGCTATTTGTTCAAAAGCTACAAAATACATTTAATAAGCAGGAAGAGTTTCATTTCCTTCAAGGAAAAAAAAACAAAACAAAGTACTATAAGTTACAGTACAGTGAATTTGTCCAAACTGACTTTTGTTCCCGTCTTCCAGCCTTTTGTAAGCACAAACCCAAGTAGGATTAGACAGAAACAAGGTCTGAAACTCGTCATCTCCCCCGTGGGAAAAAAAAAAAAAAAAAAAAGGAATTATACAAATGTGTTGTCAAATGGGTGGGGTTTGTTAAAAAAAAAAAAAAAAAAAGGCACAAAGGCTTCTGAAAATGTACATTAGGTCTTCATCTGCAGGTCACATGTCTGGTATCGTTAACAGGAACAGTTCTGTACTTCATGAGCCCCAGGGGGAAAAAAAAAAAAACAAAAAAAGACATACTTCATGTTTAGTCACAAAATACAGAGGTGAGCCCTCATACATCGTCAGCTGGCAAAGGAGGTATGTTGAACCTTGGTCTGGTGAAAAAAGCCATCTTCTCTCTGCAGAAAAAAAATAAATAAATAAAGCAGATTAATGCAAAATCTGTTACTGAAAAGTGTGGTATGAATTTATACTTCATTCCCTTTTACGTCCTTTATCCAAACAATTCATGTGCGCTTGTAGGGTTTAGCGAACACATTTTACCGAGCCCGTTTTCGGCAGACATTTTCTACAAACATCGACACTGGTGTGACAATTTATCAGATGTGGTTGATTTGACAGGGCGTCAGTCAGAGAAACAGCCGAGAGGATCGTGGTAACTCTGGAGAGATGAAAAGCTCAGGCAACTTCCAACTATTTTGGCCTTTTTGGATACGTGACAAGAGGAAAAATAATAAAATCAAAGCAACTTCTCATCTTCCCATAAAACCTTTGAGAAATGTGTCGGCTTCATGCTTGGTTCTGCGTTGGCAGCTAATGAGCGTCCTGATTTCTGAGCACGAGGCTTGCTGGTGTTCTTACAAGAAACTATTCACTTGATCTGTCATCACACCCCAGCATCATTTTTTTTCTTTTTTAAGATTGCTGCATCTCTTTGGCAGACTACCTTTTTTCAGTCAGTCAAAACTGTCTTTTGGAATAGAAGTTAACGATGGTCACCTTCAGGCCATCATCCCTACATCGGATATGATTATAACCTGTTAGCTTTCAAGTTTGTAACTGAGAAACACTTATAATTTGGCTAAAATGCTCATTCTGCTACTAACTTGGCACATTAGGTACAGGGTGAAGCTAATTTGCTTGCATTAAAGTGCTGGATTTTTGTTTTTAATGAGCAGCAGTTGAAGCCAAGAAATACTTCTGCAGGCAGGTCTCTGTTTTCTTGCAGTGGCATGCCTGAAAATGGTTCTCATATTCCAATAATTTACAGCAGGGTTGGTACCAAAACACTTTTGCTTTAACGCCAAAAATTGTAGCTGCTTCCAAACAGATGCAGTCGGAAACGGAAGTTATTTTTGCAAAAAGTTAAACGGAAAATAAAGGAACACATCTAAATTTATGTAACGTGAAGAGATGTGGATTTGTTTTCAAACCTGAAAGTCTGCACCGGCAGGGGTTCCTTCTGGTTCTGCCCTCTCATCTGCAGAACCTCTTTGGAAGCCTTCCTCAGCCTCCTCTCAGCTGCCTCCTCGTGACGCTGCTCCTGCTTGCTCTGGTTGGCCTGCAGGGGGCGACACCACAGTCAACTTGCTGCTGCAGGGCAAGTAATGCTCCCTAATGAAACTTTTCAGAGGTGAGAAGCAGTCCGTATAAGTATTCTCTTTCTCAAAATAAAATCTCTTCAACGGCGCTGGTGTGAAGTACTCAGCAGTTATAAAAGCGCACATGCGCAGAACGCACTGCTATGGGATCACTTAACCGATTCAGTGATCGGTTAAGTAGCTGTAAACTCCTGTTTGCAATGAGATGGAAGCTAAAGCTAACAGCGAATGAGCGTTAAAACCACAGCGCCGTCTTGTGGCCATGGAATTGGAACTACAGCTGATTCAAGGCGTCGCAGCGGCGCCGTCTAAACCTGGAACTTTCCTCCTTTTCAACGACCGAATATAGCCGTCAGTGTTCAGGCAGCGGCCTCGTGGAGACGTCATCATATCCGGTTTTACCTGTCTCTGGGCCTCCCTGAGCAGGCAGCGGAAGCGCTCGTCCCGCAGGGCCCAGGTTGGCAGCTCGTTGACGTCGCTGGCCTGCGGCTCCTCCAGCCGCAGCTTGAGTTCCCTCAGGGCGCTCAGCTCCTCCATTAGCTGCCGCAGCCGCGTCCTGCAGGCCTGGAGGTCCAGCTCCAGGTCCAGGGAGGTCCGGATTGGCTGCTCAGGCAATGAGGAGCGATACGACTGCTGCTGTTGGGAGAAACACAAAACACAAGCCTTGAACCACACAGCCAACTAAGATGCTGGAAGGATTTATTAGGATTTCATGTGACAGACCAATAAAAACCCGCTTACAATTTTCTCTTCATAGTAAATTAGATAAACATCCAACAAGCTTCACTCTATGGCTAAAACTATTAATCTGCTTGATCATGTTTAATCGTTGATGGAATCAACTAATTGAGTAATTGATTAATCCTCAACAGTACGAGTGTTAAAAAAAAAAAAAAAAAAAAAATCAGATTGCTGAAAGAACAGAGCAGTAAAGTCTAAAATGTACAAATATAAATGTTTTGCATTTAAGACGGGAATAAAAGCTTTACAAACGTGTTCTACTAAATACTCCAAGTGTTATTTAGTATAACACTATAACGCATCTTGTAAAGTCATTCTAATATTGTGTAAAGGACACTTGCGTGACAAAATTTGGCAGAAAGTACCAAATATTTTAAACCAAATAATTTGTCAATCAGAATAATTGAGTGATTAACTGATAAGATAATCTTTAGTTGCAGCCCTACTTTATGCATGTGTTCATTACATTACTCAGCGCAAGCTCTTTTATCGTCTGCAGTGACTTTTCAACCCAAATCTGGCTACTTTGTACATTTTACTAGAACACTGAATGAAAAATAAAACATTTAACAGGTAAATTAGGTGTTGTAAATATAAAATTGGTGTGAACATTTATGGTGAGTGAGAAACATCAACTGTGATTTTGGCTTAGGGGACAAAAACAACAACAAGCCGGAAAGTAAACAAATCTCTGCATCACTTCAGAGTCTCAGAACTGCTAATGTTTTTTTATTGCTATTTATGATTATCCAGCATTTAGCTCCATATTTCTTTCCATCAACTCTGATGTATTCCTGCTGAAGCACGGTCCTATTTAAAACTTTTTTTTTTTTTTTAAATACAATAAAAAAAAAAAACTCCATCCACTTAAAATCCACCACTTTAGACAAACTAAAGTTTGTAAGGCGACAGGACCTGCTTGTATCGGAGTGTTCTTCTCTCCACCGTGTTTCTGACAAAAGGCAACTTCTTTGGTAAAGTGGAGCTGTCGCTGTCACTGCGATACAACTGAAAAAAATTAAGTAAAGTTAAATTGACGTCCAGAACTAGAAAATAATTCACAGCTGTTGATCTGACGGTTTTCTGCACTCACCCTGCAGACGTAGTGACTCCTGGGAGCGCCAGGCGAGAAGGTCTGGGAGCGAACGATGGTGCCGCCCCGCATGAAAGGGGACCCGTGACCCCAGCGACCCACCCTCTCTTTGGGCCGGACCCAAACTGGCTCCTGGAACGGAGACTCCGTCATGGTGGCCTTCTCGACCTGGAAACGCGTCGGAGTGGCTGAATTCTCATTTGCATGGAGGAAAACAAGCTAAAAAAATAAATAAAAAAATAAACGGCTGCAGCTTTTACCCTTGGCGTAAAGTGCCTGCTGGGAGTCTGATCGCTGCGCCCCCCGGTGGCGAGGCAGATGCCCTCGGCAAACAAACCCTCTGAGTAATGAGTTGGAACCGCTGCACCGGTGCTGCAGCCGCTGTCCACAGACTCTGCCTGCTGGCCCCTGGAAATCACACACAACTTGTCATGAAAACACAACTTACAAAGACACGGCTTTCACCAAATCACACCTAGCCACCGACTCGTCCAGTTTACACTTTGACACAAATGACTCCAGTCGACTCTCGCCTTCTTCAAATGAAACGTTTGTGCAGCAAAACTTTCCGTTTGTGCTGCTGTCATTTTAAATATTTTAGTGGATGTTTCCAGAGGTCATCGAAGGTCAGCTAGCCAGTCCACATTTATGAAATAAGTGAAATCTGGTGCCAATCAGATGGGCAGCAAAATATTTCCATTTGTGCCGTTAAAAATTTTTAGGACCACAAAATAGATAAAGGGTGCTCTGTTTGTGCAGCTGAGATCTTTGTATCACTGTTGATTGACACCAAGTTGTATTGATTTTCAACTTGGAAAACCTTAATGTTATTGCAGTACAAACAAAATTTTCTGCTATGTAAATGCTTGGCAACAATTTTGTTTAATTTGAAAAGATGGTTGGGGCAACTTCACACAGGTTTCCAGTTAGACTTGAGTGAAGTCTGGGAGTTTTGTTTTTGTTCTAAAAGAAAACAGACGTAAAGTCTGACTCTTATTCTAAAAGAAAAAAACAACAAAAACAAACTCCTACACACTGGAAAGCAGAAGGAATTTAATAGAAAGTGCCGTCAACACAGTCACCTCTCGGACGTCGCCTCTCCACGCACGTCCTTCTCCGACCGCTGCAGCTCTGAACCCTGCTGCTCCTGATGGGTGGAGGTGCGTGACAGCAGGTTGCCACCAGAGTCCTGACAGAGCAAACACCATTGTCACACTAAAACTCTTCCTCGTGTCAGTGATTCTTTTTGAAGCGTTTGCGGCGAGTTGGACACAGTATCGGTTGATGATCAGAATATTAGCACAATAAAGATACAATTTCACCAGAAGGACGTCCCAAGATTATGAGAAAAACAAAAGAAGTGCCGTAACAGATTCAGTCATTTGATCGACGGTTTGGGTTCAGGATGCACAGATAAAACCCGTTAAAATAACAGCTGTGTGTTCATTTGATGTTCTTTTTAAAATTAAATATGGAACATATTTTCACATGTGGGCTGCACAGTGGCGCAGTTGGTAGCACTGTTGTCTTGCAGCAAGAAGGTCCTGGGTTCGATTCCCGGTCGGGGTCTTTCTGCACGGAGTTTGCATGTTCTCCCTGTGAGAACATGCATGCGTGGGTTCTCCGGCTTCCTCCCACAGTCCAAAAACATGACTGTCAGGTTAATTGGTCTTTCCAAATTCTCCCTAGGTGTGTGTGCATGGTTGTTTGTCCTGTTTGTTTCTGTGTTGCCCTGCGACAGACTGGCGACCTGTCCAGGGTGAACCCCGCCTCTCGCCCGGAACGCAGCTGGAGATCGGCACCAGCAACTTCTGACCCCATTAGGGACAAGGGTGAAAAGAAAATGGCTGGATGGACATATTTTCACATTGTTGTAACCTGGCAGCATACAAATTAAAACTGCTTTGATTTGACTGACAACAGTATTTAAGCACACAACTGTTAGCTTGAAGGTTGCATTAATGTGGCTCTAAAGTCTGAAGGACCACATAAAGGGTTACGATGGGCTGGATTTGGCCCCCAGGCCTTGAGTTTGGCACGCATGTTAGAAGATGAAGTAAACCGACACCTAATTATTGTAATATTAGGACTTCATTATCGTTATTAAAAAAAAAAGCCAGTATTTTGCACAAACGGGACACACTGATTGACTGAACTGACTGTAACACTGCTGTGTAACACTGAGTCCTGTTACACAGCAGAGTTTGCCATCGGTGTAAAGCAGTCACTGATCGTTTTCACATTCAGTCACATTACAACCAAGAACTTCAGTGCATTTCGAGGACTGGAAGCGATCGACAAAGTCGTGCGTCATCATGAGGTGGATGAAAAGTTCAGTTTTAACTATTTAAAACTAATTGAGTGATTTGGTCTTAAGATTTTATCAATATTTTTGTGATAATGATAAAAATGATGATTTATTGGGTGTTCTTTGTTTAACCTTTTGACTGTTGGCGCCATAAATACAAATATTGTTCTTGAAAAATGTTTGAATTAGTTTAGTCAGGATGCAGCTTCATAAATGTGTGATTTAGATCACTAAACTGCACACAGTGACTGCATTTAATCATGTTTTAAATTATTGAATGCAGTTTAATCCTTTAAAACTGATTAAACTTATTGACATTTATTCTCACCACAGTAACATGTTTTTCACCATAAAAAACCCATAAATGCCAAAAACTAATCAGAACAAATTCAGAGGTTGTAACAAACTTCCTGTTCATTCTTTAAACAATAACCAACTTTCTTTTCTTCCATAGATACTAAAATGAAACTACACCTGCCTACATCATATTTCTAGATTCTAAGTCTTAAAAATTCTGCGTAGCTTTATGCCGCTTCTCAAATACGCACAGCTTTGTTTTGACCCGATGTGTTGAAACGTGTGTTGCTGAGGTAAAGGGGTGTGACCGTTTACCGTGGTTCTGGGCCGCGCCTCGTCCTCCTGGCTCTCATGGGCCCGGCGGAGGGTCTTCTGCGAGTCGGTCAGCATCTGGACTCGCAGCCAGTGGTAAACCATCTCGACGCTTCCCTCACAGTCCGCCAGGCTCAGCTTGGCCGTGCCCTGCGGGGGAACAACGGAAGGACACGGTTCAGGAGGGGAACCTGAGGAGGCGCGCGGCTTCAGCTTCCCGTCAGACCCACCAGGAGCTCCTCCTGAGCCTGAGGGCCCAGCAAGCAGACCGACAGCTGCAGGCCGGACACTGCCAGGGCGTTGGCGGGGACGGGGATGCGGAAGCCTTCGTTGAACGTCATCTGGCTCTGCGGTTCCAACGCGGTGCAACAGTAGAACGCACAGGCCCTGCTGGCGTCCAGGGGAATCAAGTGGACCTTCACATACCTTCAGGCAAACAGCAAAAAGATCAGGTGATGCTTCACGCGTCTGGATCACGCAGATCTAAACAGAGTTCATGCTGAACATGTGAAGGAGAAAACATTCACAGTAGTTTGATGTTTAATTTTAGAGTAAAGTTGATGGATTGGATTTTTTTTTCCTCATTTATGAAGAAAATCTGAAGATCTTGATTTTTAACATTTGGTATGCTTTACCGCCACCTGCTGGTACAGAGTGCGACTCAGAAAGTCTTATTTTTATACATGTAACATCAAAGATCATATTTAAGTAAATACTTTTACTTTCTGAATTTCCCTGTAGCATATTTATAAAATGTTACATTTCATTTTGTGTGGGACAGGAAAGTCTGCATGGAAAAAAAAACTCCACTTAAAAAAAAAAAAAAAAAAAAAAAAAAAAATATATATGATAAAATAAATTAAATAAAAGGTTGGAAAAAATGAAAACAGAAAAAAAATAAAAATAAAACGTATTTTTATGCAAATTATTTTAA
>CAEGAD010001304.1:0-15150 GCA_903067055.1 Poeciliopsis paucimaculata
TTGAGGCCTTGTTTTTGTTGTATATTGTGATTTGTCCCTGACTCTACAACTGTGTGATGAACTTTTCAACTCCTCCCTTTTTCATTGTAGAGTTGTGATAGGGATTCCTGAAAGCAATAAAAAGAGAGGAGCAGGCAAATGTGGTTTCAGAGCAGTAGGAGATTTGTAACTGAAAGCACATCTCTGTCTGTTCTCCTCGCGAGTAAGAAAATAATCTAACTCTCTTGTCTTTCCTGTATTTGTTTAATCTGTGTTTTAATAGGTGTTAACCCTGACACCCATGAATGAGTTTTAAGCAGAGAACTGCAGCAGGTCATGATGAACTGCAGTTAGCCGTTTCACAACACGGACAAGATTACACTTAAGGATTTGTGTTGAATCTGCGGTGTTCCTACGTCACATTAAAGTGTTGCTGAAAATAAATTGGTTCACTCATCAGTGCTCGAAATCACTTTGTATCCAAGGTGATGAAACCAATAGCAACATGCCATGTCGAAGACAGAAAGAAAACAACCCGTCTTTCATAGATGACAAGCCTTTAAGGATGCCGATGTTAAGTCGCAAACATTCAAAGAAACATTTTTTCTTAACAAAAGCTGATTGTGTGTCACAAGGCATCAGTCCATTAAAGTGGCTGCACTGGGGAAAAACTAGACAAAAAGCCTGCAAAACCCAGCACACGTATTATGTCAGCAATAATTAGCACATTTATTAAGTATGACTTTTACAGTTACATATGAAACTGGAATATCTTGTGAAAAACCCAACATATGTAACAAAGAAAAGTTGAAAACGTTACATAGGAAAGTGTAACTTTCAACTTCTGCTTTGAGTTGATGCTACCAACAACACAACCTGGAAAAAGTGCTAAATATTCAGCACCTTGTAAAAAGTGTCAATGCACATTGAAGCCTTTTCACACTCTGATGTTGCAAAAATAATGTATTTTTATTGGGATTTCACTTAACAACTAACAACTGTTGCTTGTGACATATTTGTACTGAGTAAATCTTTACTGACAAAATTTTTGCTCATGTTGTAGCTGCAAGTACGATTTTGTGTGTCCACCAGTTTTGCTCATTCAAAATCCCTCAAGATCAGTCAGGTTGGACGGAGAGTCTCAGTGTACATCAATTTTCAAGCATCGGCAAAGATTGTGGTCATAGTTTTTGGGCTACTCCACGTTAATATATTAATGTGCCTTGATTTAATCAGTTCCACCTCAGATTTGACTGTTTCTTTGGGGTCAAACCACTCTCCAGTCTTTTTCTGTCTCCAGCAGGTTTTTAATCAGGGTTCTCCAAGATTTCATTTGATCCATCTTCCTAACTGTGTCCAATGTTCCTGATATGTGCAAACATATCCACAGCATCACACTGCCACCACCATGTTTTACTGAGGTGACTTCTGAGTGGAAGTATTTCCATAGACCTTTAGAGCTAGTCGAGTGAAGAGCTGCTAAATAAAAATGGTTAAACCAGTTTTTGCTTTATCTGTTAAAACTTTTGAAAGCAATGTATTCTTTTGCATCCTCTTCACAGATATGTACTAGTATGTTTTGGTCACACAAAATCTGAATAAAAAAAAAAATACTGAAGTTTGTTTTTGTAACATGCCAAAGCTTTTAAGGCACTGTAAATGTACTTAGTAAATAAACCAAACACAGACAAAGAGCAGCACAGACAAATAATGATGCATTTCAACAGCTGAATTTAACTGGCTGTTTCCCTGGCTGCAATGTTCTGAGATAAAGCTCAAGTGAGCAGAAGTATCAAAGTTGCATTGATGTTATCACATAAAATAGAGCAACATTCATTTGAGACTTGGGCTGCCAGAAGCTCTTTGATACATCTGCATAGAATTATTTGGGAAAACAATAAATGTATGTTAAAAAAACCAACAAGGGACTTTGTTGTTTTTATTATTTTTTCCCTGAGTCTAACAAATACACCGCCTTACCTCTCACTTTGATTCTTCAATGAAGACGCCTAGCATAAAACATACACCATGAAGGGAGTATCTCTACTGTCAGAGTTGTGAAGTGCTTCCTGGCACAAATTTCTTCACAGCCTCTCAGGTTTGTGGAAGTTGTGTCAGAGCGTAAAGATAGCAGCGAGCAAACAAGAGGTGGAGACAAACAAGGCTCAAGTAATTACCATGTCTGCCTGTGTTTATATATCAAATTTGTTTTGTTAGTATGTGACTATCACTTAATGTGCGTCTCACAAGAGGCAGCTGGCGGAGATGAAATTAGTTAAGTCGGCCTCTGCCGTGGGCCCCGAGTGTAAATAACGAAGACGGCACCTCAGGAGACGGAACGGGCCGATGGAGGCCGCAGGGCAGGAAGGAAGGCGGGAGGAGGTTTCAACAGATGGTGGTGCAGAAGGTGAACATTACAGCCGGTGTCAGTTACAGAGGTGCTGACCCATTTGACTCCCAACCAAAGTTACAGCCAAGGACACAAACACTGACCCGATACAGTACAACTACTGATTAGCAGCCGGGTGATTTCAAAGTGGATTTCTTGCTTTGAATTCATAAGCTGAATTGTCAATAAGCAAGGCATTAATAATAATAATAATCATAATAATAATAATAGCCTGTAACTTTCATAAGCCATATATGGTTGGTATACTTTTACTTTCATCAATATTTGTATTTTTTTTTTATTGTTTGTTTTCTTACTTCTTACCATCTTACTTTATCCCTTGTGTCAGTTCAGTTAGTCTTGACTTTAGTATTTTGGATTTATTTATTTCCATTAATGTTTCTGTTTATTATTTTATTAGGTCCAAGTGTTTTCTTATCCCCCTTCTGATTTCTCTTGACTTTTACTAATTTTTTTTCCCTCACCCTTCCTGGTCCCAAACCCAGCTAATAAATTTTGCCTCACCTGCCCATCCATGCTCAGTTCCCCAGCTGCAACCAACTACTTGTCATTTGCTCCTCTTCCTTTATCATTTCCACTCTCTCCGCAGTTTATTTAAGCTCCCCAGTGAACATTGTTTTCTACTGGCTGCTTTCATTTCGCTCATCTGTTTCTTGAATCCTCCGTTGTTTCTGCCCTGCTGCTACCTGCCTGGCACAGTTTTTATAAGTTCTCCATTTTGCTGAGAAATTTTTTAAGTCCATTTGAGTCTCCAGGTTGCACTTTGGTCCTCCTCTGTGCTATTGTCAATATGACATGCTTAACCAATTGAAATACAGATTAAATTCAGTTTGTTTAAATGGTATCAATTCAGAACAAATATTCTTTCAAGGCACCTTATAAACTTGTCCAACCAATGCCCAGGTTTATAGAGATACAATTCAATCTAGTTGTTATTATAATACAACAAAAATTTAGTTAATAAAATGCCAATCGCTACAAAGTTATCTGAGCAAGTCCAGCTGAGTCATTAACTCTGCAGCAATCCATCATTGTGAACTAACAGGAAGACCCGATTTAACCAGAAGGAAACTAACCAGAAGCCAAATAAAAATTGTTTTAAGAGTCATGGCAGCAAGTAGAGCAAAAAAAAAACCCCAGCAAAAACAGAAGTTTTTTATTTTCTCATTTCCGTGTGTGGATTTATCGCTAAACGATTTCCTCTGTGGTGCATTCAATTTGCCTTTGAAAGTCAGAGTTCTTGAGCCACACGCCAGTAATAATTAAAAAACAAAAATAAAACTTCACTGTAAAAAAGTTTGAAGGATCTTGTGTTTCAGCTTCTGAGCTCAAGTCCTGTGTAGAAAATCTGAACTTACTCAAAACAATGCACCGCTTTTTCAAATCATCGTCAGCAGTTAGTCACCAACAGTTCGTCAAGATTAATCGCATATTTGAGAAGTCAACACTGCCTCGTCATCAGCACTTGCTGACCAGCCGTGTGGGATAACATGCAGTCTGTTAGGCAAAACAACACAGCGATGTCCTCCCGTCCTGCACTTACTGTAAATGTGATGGGATGAAAGACAGACAGCTGAGATTGTTATATACAGATCAACAGACAAAAAGACGCTCATACAAACAAAAAAAGCCAAGCTGTCACATCTTGTTTTCAGTCTCTGTCAGAAGCCTTTCTGAGCCCAACCCTCTCTTTTCATGGTGGATGACTCGTCCAACCCATCTGTCATTCAGTCCTAATCTTCCCTGCAAACTCTTTTTTTTTTTGTCTATCTATATTTGGACAAAATTGGCTGCCAATCTACACTTGTTTCTAGCTTTTTTTCCCCTGAAGAAGTCTTTTCATGTTTGTTTTTTGTAATGTGCTCATCCTCTATTTTCTTTCCTCCCCCTTCAGATTGTCCACACAGCCTTTCCTCACAATAGTGCACCACCAAAAAGGCTCATTAATCACTCAAGCGGCTGTCAGTCTCTCCATCACTCCACATCGCTGCTGTCCAACCCCCTCCACCTCCTTTTCCACACACACACCAGAACTGCGATCGCAGGGGGTGTTAGGCCAATCAGTGTCTGTGAATAAGTCCCTTTGAATGAAAAATGAGGCTACCCTTCAGGTGACAAAGGCCTGTTTTTCTGCCACAGAGATATTACCAAGGTTTTAGCATGCGACCTGTCACGCTGAGTCACACATAAACGGTTTTTTCCTCTCGCAATAGGAGAACGTTGTGTGTGCGCGTCTGCTTCATGGCTTGAGTCTTCATTTGTCATTTTCTGTTGTTGCTTGTGAGCTTATAAGTACAAGATTGGAAAAAAAACTAGATGAGTGGGTGAATTGTTTTAAGACTCAAACAATCTATATATGCTGAAACAGAATGATGTCATATTCATCAGAGGACTCATATAGGCTTCAAATATGAAAATCACAAATGCCACAGAGTGAGTGAGTGAGTGACAAGACAGAAAATAAGGACATGAAAATAAATGTTAATTGAAAATTGGAAAATCCAATTTTATACTTTCCCAGAATTTTCCAAACAAAACATTCAATAAAGAAACAAAAACTAGAGCAACCTGAGGTAGACTTACTGATATAATAACTTATTTATCTACCCTATTATTATGAAAATTGGGAGGGATCTTGGAGTGCACAGAAAAAAAAAATTGCGAAAATGGTTGGTTTTTAGGGAAATGTCTCATAACACCTTCGCCCAGATTGTACACTCTCAAATAATAGTACCTTATTTACTGAGCTAGAAAAATATGCATGCTGTGACAGAAAAAAAAAAATCTGTTTTTTAAACATGCTGGATATATTTGGAACACTGAATCTTAAACATAAAAAAAAAAAAAAAAAAAAACACTTACAGATGCAGTTATACAAATAGAAATATGGCTGAGTAAGAAGGATGAAGTGTACATCCTTCTTACTCTGAACAGAGGCAGGACTACGTATTGCACATGTGTTGTCTTAAATAAATAAGAGAAATATGTGCCAAACACATAAAGGTGCAGAAATAATCAAAAGACAAGTTTTACATGTGATTTATGTGCATCTCACTCTTACATTTATTTACAACACGGATGAATAGAAGACAGTCAAAAACAAACTTCTTTTAAATTTTGAAGTGACAACATCATTAATAAGTATTAATAATTAGAGATAAACAACACCTGTGGCATAGATCCTCACACAAATAATGTATCTGCCAACTTTCTTTAAAATGTTATTATTTTAATAGCTGAGGTGTCCATCATTAGTATTTAACAGTCACACATTAAAAGCTCAGTCCTATTTCCATCTGACAGCCATTAGTCTAAAGTAGCATGATATTAAGGAAACATGCCATGTTCAATAATGTTGCTGGAACAATCTGATTCGTTTGATTACTTAAACAGTATTGATGTCCAGCTGACATGTGGCAGATATATCTACCCATCAGTACTGACTGATGAGAGCCATCTTTAAATCTTGTCTCCTCTGTCACGCTGTCCAAAACCTCCAATCTGGACAGCACTTGGTTTCATTCTGGATGATGAAATCGACTTAATAGCCACTGATTGCTCTGCATTAAAAGAAAAAAATTTATAAAATCCTTCCCTCCGGTGCACAACTACACACAAAACATCCACAGCACTGACATTTCAAATCAGCTTACATGCTTGTGCTATTTAATGCTCCATGAAAATGGTCAGCAATTAATCAAGTGGCAGTTATAGTCACACGGTCCAGTTTGTATTAACATATGTTTAAGTGATCGTCCTGAGAAATCCCAGCCTTGGTCACAGCTGTCTAAAAACATTTTCTATTTTGGAGCTAAATGTTTTATTTACTTTTTTTTTTTTTTTTTTTTCCCTTTATGCTCCATCGAGTCAAGCAAAAAAAGGACCATATTTTCTGCTGTGATCTTCCACAAAATGTAGGTTACTGAAATGATACAATTTTGTGCAGCCTATGAATCATTGCAACAAGATTTAAGCCACAGCAAAGATATCCCTTAAAGTCCCGCTCTGATAAACTTCATTTTCCGCTGGTATAGACTAATCACATCTTCCACATCGTCACTTTCTATGATGTGTTGCAAGTCCACATTGGTATAAACTTGCTACACAATCTGAGACTTGGTAGGGGATTCACATTTTTTTATACTCTCATGTTCAAATCCATAAATCCAAAAAAATGGAGGTAAAATTACTTCACCTCCATTTTCCTTCATATAGGAATTTACGTGTTTGCAGCTTTGTGTGGTAATTTCACCAGTTTTCTTGTGTCATGCAAATCTAAACCTATTTTGCACTTACCTTTTTGCTACTTTGCTTTCTATTGCTACACATATGTTGACCATTGAACATAAATTATGAGCTCCTTTTGCTGACAGGAAATGTTTAGTTTATCTAGACTTTAGCTGAGAAGGACATTGAGATGAAAGGGCTCTTTGTTGAGAAAAGATTTGAAGAAAAAAAATGAGGCTATGATTGTTGTAGAAATGCCACTACATAAAACATAAGTGCTTTCAGCTAAAATGAAGTGCTGCCCCACATAATCTCACCTTAACTCGTAAACCGAAACCCACAAAAAATGCATTGTATGCTGTTCATGAAGGAATGTTGTCGGACTGAAAGCTCGTACTTTGATCCATTTTTGATAAAGTTCTTCAATTCTGACCTCCATTTTTAACCAATGAGGCAAAAATACACATTTAGGACGTGTCTCTTATTTAGGATTGCCAGCTGAATTGAACCTGTGAAGCACGCTGATGGTAAAGAGGGCAGCCCAAAACTATATAGAGAGCTATTACTTACAGCTGAAAGCCACCCAGGCCTTTCTTATTTACAACCGCCAATGCGGCCGGGCCCCCTGTTAAGATAGCAGAATATCTTCCATTACTTTGCCTCAAACATATTACCTGGCTCTGCAAAAGCAGAAACAGCAAGCTCATCTTATTTGTGAATAAAGATGGGCCGGATTGGGTAAGAAAAAAAAACCCAAACATAGTGAGAAAGGAAGACGCCGCAATGAGAAAATGAAAAGGGGCAAGGAGAAAGCAGACAGAGGAACAGAGAGATCCTCCAGAAATATGAGGTGACAGAAAGCTTTTTACATCCATGATGGGTGGGGGTATGGCAATTTTCAAATGTCTCAGACTTCTCATTTGCTGGCCTGCAAAGCCACTTTGCAAGGTGGCAAATGTTAAACTTGTTGTGAGCACATCAAGGTCTCCTTGGGCGTCCACATGCGTTCGCCTTGAATGCAAATGTAGCTTGAGGCGAATGTATGGAAAAGAAGCAATTTCAACATTTTGTTCACAAGCGCAGAATAAAGGCAGTGTGGTAAATACCTCTGAGGAAAGACTCTGCAGGTGTATCAATGGAAGAATGAGGATTTTAGTTCAAAGAAAAACGAAGAGTTAGTGAACGCTGCACAGTTTGGTTAATTTTTTACGAGCTTCCCTGTTTGTTTCTATTATTGTGTTGTATTGAGTTAGAACTGGGTTTGTATCGTTAGCCAGTTTATAGACTTTACATTTAATGTTACGTAGTACATCATGTTATTCTGAAATTCTTAATATCATTTTCTAGGTTTTTTTTTCTAAATCTAAAATTAGCAAAAAATTAATGCAACAAAGCCATGGGTGTATTTTTCCAAACACGATGCCATTAAAGGGAAAGAACAAGTTTTCCTACAGTGTAATATTCATTGCCAAGAATCGTTACGACACAGAAATAGACAAACTTTGGTTCTTGTTCTCCTAAGTATAGGTATGAACTCCATATTTTCTTATGACATTACTGCTGATTTTTACTTTGGTCAACTGTTTTAAAGGTCTTGTTGAAACAAAGTGGTAAAAATAAATATGCTGATTAATCTTATTTGTTATTTACAATTAGACATTTTAACACACTAGACACTTGATCATATTTTATTTAGAATTTCCTTATCTACACAACCCACTGGACCCACAACAAAACATGAAAATGTAACAATGTTTTCATGGTAAGTTATCTAGTCTCAAATGATCTTTGAATTATTTCTTCAAAAGTAAATAGGTCTTTCTTGAACTGAGCACATAGATCACTGAGCACACAGGTTTAAAAATGTTTCATGTTCAGTTGCAGATAGTTGTGGTGAACGCATGTCATCAATTTATCACAGCAGAGCTGGGAGCGGGACATATTTCAGGTTGGAAAGCTACCAGATTTGTCCTGTCTGCACTTCCTTCACCCTCTCCTTCGCTTTTCTCTATGTTGCTTCTTGGCCCCCTCTCTTGTACTCAAGTCTTGGTATTTCGTCTCTCTCAAACATCTCTGTTTGTTTTTCTGTCTTTTGTGGGATCCCAGAGTGAATAAGATCCAATAAATCCCAGCTGTTGACTGCAGGTTGTGAAGGCTCCCCTGTTAATCAAACTCAGAGGTGCAGAGGTATTACATCATGCCGGGGTAAAGGCTCTGGAGCTGCTCCTGTTAACCAGCATTATCAATCCTGCAGCGCAGCCACAACACGTTTTACATTCAGCGACATTCCTCTGACCAACAGGACGCGATCACAGGTTCGTGATGATGTGCTGATTGTGTTGGTTGTGATGGTTTACAGTCATACCGGTGAATGTTTTTTGTGCAGTAATGGTTCGACGTACCTATAGTTCAATAAAAGCTAGCATTTGAAATATCCGAATCAAATTGCTGCATTAACCCAAAATATGTTTCAAATTGACATATTCAAACTAGCAAATGAATTTTAAAGATCACTGTTACAAAACAGTAACACAGATTTCACATTAAATAAATTAACTATAAGTTCATAAAGACTAAAGGACTGAATTAATTCAGGAACATCAGTTTAGTAAGATAACTAGAGTTTTTTGAAATGCCTTATTTAAAGCTAGCAGAAAAAGCTCTTATTTTGAAACAGGAAATGAAAGTGGTAAACCTTGAGCTTTGAGCTAGCAGGAAATCACTTAGTTATTTTTGATTTGATCAAGGGTCACACATTCTTATTTCTCATTAGAGTCACCTGGTAAAACTGGTATTCATTACAGTTTGATTAGGTAAAATATAAAATCCAGAGAAATTATATGCACAAACTATATGTGATATTTTAGCATTTTATAATGATCATCAATCAATCAATCCAATTTTATTTGTATAGCATTTCAGCTGCATTTCAGTAGCAAGGCATTTCAAAGTGCTTTACATAATAAACACAAAAACACAAAGTCATGCAACATAGAATCAACAATCAAAAACTACATTAAGTCAAGTGTCATAATGATGCAAATAAAACACTTTTAATATTTAACCTACAAAACTCAGCCAATGGACATTGACCTACTGGGCCCTTCAAAAACTCGGTTAAATGTAATATTTAACCTACCAAACTCAGTTAAATGTGATGTTTAACTAAATTGTTTATGTGCATAAGCCACACGTCTACTTAACTACCAAGAAATAAACACAATAAATCAGTATGATTTATTATCTCATACCAATAAATACTATTTTTCTTACTAAAAATAGTTTGAAGTGGAATCAGCTGGTTACAAAATCCAGATGCAAATTGACCCAGAGCCCCACATGGCAGTGCTGTACAGGTTATAAATAGATCTTTGTGTCTTTTCTAATTATCAACAATTAATTTTAGGTAACAATGTCCTTTAGAGTAACTAAACTAAAACTGATCGAATTTTATGAACGAGTGAACAAACTCATAGATAACATTTTGGCAGCAGTATAAACGGTCTGATAAATAATGAGTGAAAAATAGAGCAAAAATAAACACACTTGAACTCAAAACCAAACTATTGTTACAACATGCAGTCAGCTCATCTAATGTAATATTTGAAGGTATTGTGTCCGACAATAATCATATCATATCCACTACCAGCCCATGGAAGCAGGTAAAACATTCATCACCCTTTAAAATACAGACTTCAGCAGTATCCTCATTTCTTCACTACCTTCCACCTACCCTGTCATGCTGTGCAGCCACACCGCGGGACCAGACTAATTAAAAGAGGTATGAGAGCTGCTCGTCGTTCAGGAAGCTCGTATATCCTTGCCTTTTATTTGCCCAAGGAGAAGCTAAGAGGCAGCCAGAGAAAAAGAACACAGATGAAGCGACGGGAGAGTTCGGGAGGTCAGAAATTGTGGGAGATGAGCAGTGGTAAAAGAAAATCAGTCAGATATACAAAAAGGAGTACCCATATATGGCACAAATTGTGTGTGCACAGATAAATTTGTATGTTTGACATGCCCATTGGCTCCGCTTTTAAAGATCTAAGGTCATTAAATCAACTTTCATTTTGCCAGCATACTGACATCTAAACCAGGCTAAATCCTGGGAACCATCCAGATCTGTGACCTCTGTCACAAAATCACAATCTGCTGCTTTGATAGACAGCTAAAGCAGTATTCAATTTATAACAAGCACAGTATCCGTGTCTGCCAGACAGATACATCAATCTGAAGCACACACACACACACACACACACACCTGCACACAACACAAACCCCACAACAATCTAAGGAAAGGGCTTGCCAACTTTTGAAAGGCATGTTTGCATAATATTCACAGAGGTGGATATTTGGTCCAGCACAACAAATATTTATGTAAAGCCTCTTAGCCACAAAAGACAAAAGACTAGACCTCATATATCAACTACAGACTGATTAAAAACCTTTAGACTTTAAACAGCTTAAACAAGCTGTTTAAGTTGAACGCTAAGTTGAATCAGCTGTGTTAGAGCAACAACACCTCTGAAACTAGCAGGCGAGTTCAAAAATACAATTACTGTCTCGACAGTTAAACGTCAATTCAGTAAAATGTCAGAAGCAGTGAGCTTTCTGCTGTTAGTTGAAAATATGTCCAATCAAGCTCTAAATGGTCCATAAAAGTCTGTGACAACACCTTGGCTTCAATTGGTATGTAATTGCTTTCAAGTAAAACACTTTTTATGTCTGAAACAGTTACTTTCGATCAGGAGGTGTCCAAAGTGAGGCCTCCGGGGGACAATTGTGGCCCCTCGATTGTTCTTGTGCGATTCCCGACCGCAAATTAAAAATGGTGCATATTTGGCTCGTCAGTACAGGCAGTTGAGGCAGAGGGAGATTTTTTTCCAATAAAGCAACATTTTTCTGACAAATTAAAATCTTACTGTATTTGTAATTGCATAATAAATAGAACCACAAAAATATCCAAAACTCTAAAAATAGAGCTATATTTATATTTTTAAATATATATATATATATTTTTTACCACACTATCACAACTGAAAACCAGATGAAAAAAAGACAACTATCCAAATTATAGCCCTGATGATTTTCACGTAAATATCTCCCATAAAATATCTAAGCCAGGCCACATTTAGAACACATTTATGCCAAAATGGTTTGTTACGTCTAAATTTAGACAAAATATCTACATCTTAACTGCGGTTACGCATCAGCTCAACATTGATAAGCCAAGAGAACTGAGTTTAATTGGGACAGAAATGCTAATCAGGTTGAATCCATTTTCACACTGCACTTTTGAAAGGAGACCAAACCGTTTGACAAATTAATGCACTTATATCAGCTCCTCATTTGGGGCGCAATCACAACAAGCTACTCAGTAAGAGCAGAGGCAGAAGCAGCGGCTACCCAGCATGCAGCTCTTTATACATTCAATGGAAGCCACACTGCTGAGAAAAACAACAGAGCGCAAGAGACGACATGCAGCTATGGTTATATAGATGCTTAAGGAGGTTTTGCAAGAACTAAAACGTTCAGATCATATATTCATAATTTCAATCATACGTCAACCCTTTCTGTGTTCCCTCTTCCTCTCTTTGGTTCACGATGACACGTCTGTTTGTTTTCCTGTGGTAATTGAACTGAAAGAAGGAGATCCTTTCAAATTAAACCAAGAGTCAATTTGTTCCCTTGTTTGGTGTGAAGTAGAGTTCGGATGAGCAATTTCAGCTGCCAAACAAAGTGAACTGTCTAAGGGAACTAACTTTGATCTGTTCAAAGTGAGCCAAACAGCAACGGTGTGAAATCAGCCCAGATGAGCTCTCGGCATATAAATAAGGTTTATTACTCAACAGAGCCAAAACATCACACCCATATTTAGCAGGTGTTAATCCTTTGATTAACTCAGTCAGTTAAATAATACTAGAACAATTGGACCAAGAAAAGTAATTTTATGGTCATTTCACTCAAGGTCATCATACCCTGAGAATCTCATACAGGTCAAGTCTCATGGCAACGGCGATAGAGCATTTAGCTTTGTCCAGGTCTTGATGATTCAGTTAAATATCAACACAAGGAGGAGAGACACAGACAATGACTCTATAGGGGAAACAAAGCATAATTTATTGTCGCTCTGTAATCTGGGAAAATTATACCAACGTTCCACAATGAAAAGGGACAAGTTGACAAAGGATATGCTGAACTCTTGTTTGTTGCTAAATGTTCAACTACAATGTAGATTTAGGGGAATGGCAAAAAAAGCAAAATGAGATGTTATGCCGGATGTGAGACGAGATAATTTGAAAACCTGAGGGGGGGAAAAAATCATCCTCAAACTGAGGCCATAGGGAGTAACTGGCTAGAGAATGAAATGGCATGAAAGCAAAAACAGTGCAATTTCTTCTGTGCAGGCAGAAGGGGAAAAAAAAATCAAAGTACTGGAATGAAAGAGTAAATCAAATGCTGAAAACACTAATAAAAGACATGCCAAGAGGAGAGGAAGGGAGGAAGGAGAGTAAGCATGCTAATTGTGGCAGTGGCTTCAATGTGCGCCCCGCTCATTAAATAATCACATGTTGAGAGGGGCTAATGAGTCATGAAAGTGTGCAGATGTTTCCAGACTCCTTTTTAAGAGAGGCAAAGCAGCAAGAGTGCTGGTAAAGTGTAAATAAGGAGGGTGAGGAAGGTGTGAGACGGTGCTCCGATGTGCAGCAAGGGAAGATGCAGAGAAGACAAACAGCTGCGGGGAGGCCTCAGAGCAAGAAGATGAGAGGAGAGACCGAGGAAGGAGAAAAGTGATGGAGCGGGAGAAAGGCGGGCAGAGAGGGGTTTCATGGCAACGCATTGCTATTTCCAGCTTTATTGCAAAGGGGAACGGTGATGCCTCAGTGCAAGCACAATTCCTGGGTCTGAGGTGGAGACAGAGAACGATCCCTGAGCCGGATCGATCCTCAAGCGCACTCATTTGAGAGAACGCAAACTGATGAGACCTGCGTTCACTTATTTATCTGACGCTTGCCCTTGCCCCGTTCTTTTCTGTCCGAGGGTAAAGGAGTGCCTGCTGTGGCTTCCAGCGGCTTGCGCTGTCGCAGAGTGACAACTAATGGTAGATGGTGATGCACTGAGCATGCAGTGGGCTGGCTAGGCTTGTACATAAATCAAATTGAGACAATAAACAAAAAAAATTGATGTCTCCTGGGGAGGGGAGAGGAGGGTTTCTTTTGAGGTGCACTTGATTGTTAGTTTTGGGCTGTTTTTGCAATGTCATTACGAGCCTGTCTGCTGCCACCGGCATCAATTTTTAACCAGTTGTTGCCTTTACTCTGCACTGCAAAGTTTACATGCTGTCATCGGTGTAATTCAGCTGAGATACTCAGAGGCTTTCTCTTTTATTGACATTGCCTTATGGCCTGGATATCTTCTCTTTAGATATATAGCCCGGCATTTTTCCTTTCCAGCACTTTTTAACCCTTCCTAATTATCGCCATGGTTGGTAAATTGGTCATAAAACTGATTGTTTTCTGTGAGGCTAATAGGGTGGACTGAGGTCTCAGAAGGAAAATACGATCACTCCTGTTTTATTGTAAGTTTGTGTCCTTGCTAAATCCATAAGGTGTCGCACCCTCCTCACGGCCAAAAACTGGCAGGATGGTGGCTAAGTGTCAATTTCCTGGGTGTGTGACCAGGTGTGTGTTGGGCCATTAGAGTTACTCCATTGTTTGATGACTGCGGCAGGTGTGGAGGAAAACTCTTTTAAATCGATCATTTTACTGATGTAGTATGTGCTGATGAGGTGTTTATGTGAAGGGCCACACCATCACTGACGTTCCGGTCGTAGCATTGCCTGAGTTCCACATATTTGGGCTAAATTAGTAAAATGATTTTGCCACCTTAAATAGCCCCCAAAAATGTTTATTGCACATATGGCATATTGAATGTATGCTGATGACATACGTAGACGTGCATGTTGGTACACCGGCAGCTGTGGGCAAACGTTGGTGTGACGCCACGTGCACGCACTTCCTGATCTGGTGAGAAGTCATTCGAGGGTGAGACAGATGCAGCAGAGCATCAACACCCCTGCTTTCCCTCATCTCTTGAGACAGGAACAAAGAAAGCAGACTACATTAGGCAGGTCTTTGATCATCTTAGCTCTAACATGTTCCTACCAGTAATTGACAGTCCCTCAAGTCCTGGATGCTTCTTCTTCAACCTGCAGCTAATAAAGGCTTTGATAGACCTCGGATGATTCAGAGAGCCTTAAAAAGGCGTGTGCACAACCGGCAGTAAAGACCTGTAAAAATATCGGTGCCAAACAAAAGTGTAATAATGAGGAATTCAGTAATATCTGGTAATAATGTTACAATTTTGGCCGCTGCGTATGCAGTTAAGCTTTCATGTAATAACTCACCATTATTCAGAGTTTCCTCCAGTGTATTATAAGCCTGGCGGCTGTATGAGTGTTTGAGGCCTAACAGGTTTTACTTTCACAAGTGGAGCATTATGGCTTTTGCATTGATGCTCCACTTGATATTATATAT
>CAEGAD010001305.1:0-18953 GCA_903067055.1 Poeciliopsis paucimaculata
GTTAAATGTCACATTTAACTGGGTTTTGTAGGTTAAATGTCACATTTAACTGGGTTTTGTAGGTTAAATATCACGTTTAGCTGAGTTTGGTAGGTTAAATATTACATTTAACTGAGGTTTGTAGGTTAAATATTAAAAATGTTTTATTTGCGTTATTATGGCACTTGACTTAATGTAGTTTTTGATTGTTGATTCTATGTTGCATGACTTTGTGTTTTTGTGTTTATTATGTACAGCACTTTGAAATGCCTTGCTGCTGAAATGTGCTATACAATAAAATTTGATTGATTTGATTGAAATAAACTCAGAATGTCATCTGTAAAAATGCTAATTATTTAACTCACATAAAACTACTTATTTTGACATAAAACTCTTCAGATAAAACATAACAGCAGCTGACAGTTGAATCAGGTGATGATGCAGAAGCAGAGAAAAACGATGCTATCGCTGAATGTTTCAGTATCTCCCTTTGACACGCGAATTTAACATGAAAAGCGCCGTTTAAAACACCAGATAAAGCCAAGAAAAGCGTCTTTATTGGGTATTTTTCCAGCAACAGCCACAACAGAAGAGCATTTTGGCAGCAGCAAAGCTAACTAGCATCAGTTAGCAACTAGCAAGGAAGCTAATACAACTTTAGCACTGCTCTGGCGGAAAATAAACAGATTTATTTGTATGTATCTGACGCCGAACTGAAGACTGTATCACGTAGAAATGGTACACAACAGATAAATGTCATACCGTAACAATATTCCAAAGATAGATGGTGAAATATGTTTAGAAACGGCTCACCTTCCTTAGCTTTTCTCCATCGCTTCTGTTCCTGTCAAGTCACGTGACCCGCGTGACCAACCCACACAGGTTGATGCGGGATTTCGTGAATCAGACGAGATTAAGATAAATTACTCTATCCACCGAGATTCACTGACACAGTTTAATTTGAGGATGGGA
Organism: Poeciliopsis paucimaculata; assembly: GCA_903067055.1. Taxonomy (NCBI): domain Eukaryota; kingdom Metazoa; phylum Chordata; class Actinopteri; order Cyprinodontiformes; family Poeciliidae; genus Poeciliopsis; species Poeciliopsis paucimaculata. The sequence goes on from CAEGAD010001305.1 coordinate 952, forward strand.
AAATAAAGTTTCTGCAAGGGTACTTTCAACAATATGGCTAGTTTAAATTGTTTACTGCAAACGTAGGCCTGTCACAATTAAAAATCTATGCTGGACGATAAATTATCGCGGTAATTATTGAGACAAACGATAATAGTGTTGTTTTGAGACGATATTTTAGTAATATATTACTAAAGTAATATATTACTGTTCCTGTCATAACCTTTCTTTACCCTTTCAGAAACTAATAAACTTTAATTTTTGTAAAGACAACTGATATTTTAATTATCCAAAATGAACAGCACAAAACATAAATAAAATGTCAATAAATACCACACACAACCACAAAACTATAAATAAAATGGATTATGATGTCTCTGTAAACAAAATTTTCCTTTAAAAACTATTAATCAAGGGAAATCATTGAGCTCATTTCAATTTATTATGCGATTGATTTTTGTGTCAAACTCAAAGCCCTCCAATCCAGTCACAAGTTTTTATGAGGCCTGTTATGTCCTTATTTTATCAATCAAATCAAACCACGTTTGTCCTGTATGTAGCTAAATTACATCAATGTGCTTTTTTCTTTTTCCTGCTGTTTTGTTTTGTAATTATGTTATTTAATAATTACAAAACAATCATTATTATTGTTTTATTAAATTATTTATATATCTTATGTTCATTTTGATATTTAAAATACCAAAAGTTTCCACATAAGTTTGTAATTTGGTGTCTGATTATGTAATTTTTGGTGCTTTCATCAGTACTACTCGAAAGACAAGTATTTTACCAAATACTTTTTACTCTTAATGTTTTGGACAGCTACTTTTTACTTTGTCTTGAGTAAAACATGTTAAAGCAGTGCAAATCTTTAAATTTTTGTACACTCTACACCAACAAAACTTAACATACAATACAATTCAATACAATTCCTACAACATGAGAAGTATTTTTATACAATGAGATGACCATACTTGAATCAGTTCAGTGAAATAAAAACATGTAATTTACCAAAATGGGAATCAAACAATGGCTGAGCGCCCAGTTCCAGTAAGTTCACAATGGAGGTATTAGAAGGTTTCGCCTGGCTCAGCAAAGGCCTGCAGAGCCGGGGGTCACGCTGCTCAGCTGACCGCGCTCTTTGCTTGTTCTCGCTGCTCTTTCTCGAAGGGGCCCCAGTGACGGAGCCATTCACAAGCACGGCCCATAAATGGCCGACTCGGGCAGCACATTAAGCAGTGCGTTTCCCCTCCAAATAAAAAACACAAAAGAGCAAAGACTCTGGAGAACAGCCAACATGCCAGGAACGAAAGGTGAGCAACATGGACCGCCATATTCTGCACAATAGGTTTTTTATTTAAACACTAAATCAAAGCTAAAATTAAATAAACGATAGCTGTTTTGTAAATTTTTTAATCACATCTCGTAATTTAACCACATCCAGGTAATAAGTCGGATAAGAAGTCAGCTACCAAGGTAAATACTCACTTTTATATTTCAATTAATCAATTTAACTGTATAGCTCACAGGACTGGGTGATATGACTTAAAGTTTTATTGTGATGCAATACTTTAATAATGATAAAAGTGACAATTAAAACTATTTATTAAATCTTCTTAAGGGAACTGTATGTGTCACAGCAACTATACCCCCACAAACACAAAAAATGCTCTTGAAAAACATTCCCATTCGTAATTTCCTCCTTTATTACACTAGTCACAAAAAGAAGTGTTCATTTTATTACTAACCTGCACGCGGTTAATAATATTTTTGAATTTATTGTCATTTATTGAGGCTTTTATTGAACAAACAGTGGAGAAAATGGTAAAACTATCCATCCTGTTTTACAAACATCATTACCTGGAATTTATTATGGTAAAAAATTTATCACGATAAATGATAAACGATACAATAGATGGCAAGTCCTTGTAGTACATTTCAGCAACATGTCAGTTTAGGTTTGTCTCTGTTTGAATGAAGTGTAATAAAATAACGTTTTATACTAAAAAAATAAATGTAAAACAAAAGAAGAACAGCGGTAAAGTATATTTACACTTTCAAAGGAGTGTGTAAAAGTATGAACTTATTTTTAAACCCACCCATCTTTCATCCAAAGTGTCATTCAATAAATTACTATTTACAATAACATAATTTTAACGCTCTTAGTTTGTATTTTTTTTTACGTGTATGAATAGTTCAGTGCATTGATAATTGATTGCCATTATGAGCAAGCATCATTTTAGCAAGTTCTTCTTTTTAAAATAAATGTTCCATAAAGTAGTAATATTTGACAGCTTCATTAAATGGAAACAATAACATTGATATTTATTATTATTTCTCACATTGCAATATGCAATGATGACCATTTTCCTAAATGATGTTTTAAACTGTTTTATGTTTGGACATTTCTTGATTTTCAGCCAAATGTGCTTTTTCTTGTAATTATAAATTTTATTTTATTTTTTTAATTCACATTGTTTCCTTAATTTATTAATTCCTTCCTTTCCAAAAAAAATCTTTTAAATGTTTCCCAGTAATTATTTTTCCCATTTATTAAATGCTGAAAATATTTTTAAAAAAACATCATAAACACAAAATAAACCAATAGGAGACATTTCATTTTGTCAAATGCCATTGTTAAAATCATCAATACACATCGAATATGTTGGTAAATGTTCCATTTATTATGCTAAAAAGATCAACTCCAAACAGCTAGGTTTTTAGTCTTGATTTAAAATAATTCAGTGTTTCAGCTTTTTTGCTATTTTCTGAAAGTTTGTTCCAGATTTGAGATGCACAGAAGCTAAATGTTGTTTGGAGAAGCAGCCTCAGGGCCGGCCCAAGGCAATGCAAGCTAAGCGACTCCTCAGAGCCACCAAGGGCACCAAATTAGCATGATAAAAATATATATATGTGTTTTAAATAACATTGAAAACTGCAAGCTAACTGCTATCACACATGGAAAAACTATTTATATTTTGTTTTTATAGATAATAATGATTAATCTCTTTCTGTTGATGGCTGCTGCCACTGTTGGGGAAACATAAGATATTAAATTTAGTGTTTCAAATAGTTAAAATAAAATGGTACACTTAAATACCACTCTGCATTTCAAAACCCAATTTTATTTTTATTTTTGTTACTCCTGTAAGGTTAAAATCAATAGTCGTAACAGCCCTGGTACAAAGTATGCTAATTACAAATGGTGCTAATGATTGTAGGTGTGCTAAATCATGATAAATCATCTGGTGCTTACATCTTGGTATGGGGGACGGAGGGCCACCAAAAATGTTGCTTAGGGCCCCAAAAAGGCTCTGACCGGCCCTGAGCAACATTCAAAAATAAAAATATTTAAATTTTTTTGGTAATATTTACCTGAGTTTTAATTTCACAGCAACCTCAGAGTCCTAAAGAACAGCCGAAAAAAGGTGATCAGAAAGGAGATGATAACAAGAAGCAAGGAGGTAAGCAGACATTGACACAAACAACTTTGTGGTACAGGAAGTAGTAAAGCCCACTGTGTTCCCAGTGAAGGTATCCGTCTCCGTTTTGTCCCCTCGCAGGACAGCCGAAGGGAGAGAAGCAGTAACTTCCAGGCCTTTGTGAAGATGGCTTTGGAGACGCTGCTGGGGTCCTGTCGTCGTAAACACGGGGGACCTCAGGGGAGACGGGGCTGAGCGAACCTTCCCTTCTCAAGCCGCTGCAATACAACATCTGCTTTCCCCCACAGAGAGGCACAAGGCAGACCTGATTTCCATCCATCACCATCTGCTCCTCTCAGCCTGTCCAACCCAAATTCTTCCTCACTGGATGTGAAGAAACAGACTCCAGGCTGGACCAGACTAATCCCTCCTTTATGCAAACATTCTTTTTATAAATACTATTTCAAATAAACAATATTTATTACACATGATGCACTGTCTTAGTAAATGTAATCAAAACGATACCTTTATTGTATGGCTGAGACAATTAATCGGATTAATCAACTGTTGAAATAATCATCAACTAATTAATTATTACTTCAAGTAACAGACTTAAAATTAATATTATTAGAGCAGTAACAATGTGACTGTATGCGTTTTACATACTTAGGGACAAAACAATTAGTTTTAATTAAGTCAAAACTGTGTATATAATTTGAATAAATTGATTTGAATACATTATTATTTTTTTGTTACTTCTGTAACGTTAAAATTAATAACCATGATAGCCCTGGTAGAACAGATGCTAATTACATACATTAGCATACATTATACATTTTTATTGAAAAAAAAAATATATATATTTAAATTGAATTTGTAAACTTTTCCCACAGTAAAATTTAAGCAATTTCAAACATTTTCAGCACCACACAATGGAAACAAAAACAATACAAGTGAACTAAATAAGATGTCACCTGCTGGTTTTGCTTTTTTGTTTTTATGAGGACCAAAATCAGAGCAGATAATTAGATGTTTTTTCCTCTGCAGAGAAGCTTCATCGATATGCTGATTTAATTTTTCAGCTTAATGTCCACATCAGTGTTATAAGATTCTTATCTTATACTCTTAAATAAATACATTTTCAGAAGAAACCAAATTAAATGTTAAATACTTTGTATTTTAACAGTCTGTTTTTTAATCCATTTTGAATTGTATTATCAAAATTAAAGAAATGTTCAATGAGATTCTACTTTATTGAGATTCACTAAATCAAAACAAGGACTGCATCTTGACATTTCATGTAAAATTTTATAAAAATATCACAGGTATGCCGTTGCGTTTTACATATTTAGGGACAAAACACAAATATAAGGTATTTACAGTGGTTATTATACTGAGTGGCACTACAGCAGAAACTTGGCACATCAACAAAAGCTCATATCTAACACCAAATCTTCATTTTCTGATGCACACACTCATTCTCGTTCATCAGGTGGTAAATCATTAAAAGCAACTATCAAGTAAAAACCTGGAGGTAAGAGAAATGTTTGGTATAGAATAATGAACAATTTTATTTTAGTTTACACAAAGCTGAAAGATAATTTTTGTTAATACATCTCAAATACCCTGATTCTTAAGTTACATTGTAGAAATAAGAGGGGGAAAAAATCAAAATCACTTGTTGAAGGACAATAAAAACACCATCAGGATACTACACTCGTAAAAAAATCTGAATAAGCTAAAACCGTTAATATATCTAAAAATCACAAAAGGAGGATTTGTTAGTGGTGGTACAAATGCGGTCTAGTAACAACATGTGCTTGTTGAATTCAGTAAATAAAGTCTTTGTTGGTTCCTAGGAGGAGAAAGAGACGTGCGCTGTTTTTTCTGGGCTCTTGTATTTTAAATTGGAAGCAGTTCCACACAATCGACTGGTTACAGCAGCCAGAGACTCCGGCTGTCTCCTTTAGCCATGCTCCACCTGTCTACCAGGGTTCATAAAAAATTCAATTCTGTGGGTTTTGATTAGGCCCCCTGACAGAACCGCAAACAAGCAGCCACGATGCAGGCTGGCTGGGAGAAAAAAAAAAAAGAATAAAAAATGTTAAAAAAAAACAACAAAAGAAATCACAGAGACAGGAAACTGCATTATTGATTGTGGACATTTAATTAGATTTGTAGAGGACAAGAAGGTGAGGAATTGTCACCAGTGCAGCGCCTTGAAACGTCTCACATTTGTCACATTACAGCCAAAAGCTTAAATGTATTTTATTGAATTTCTAATTATGAAGTGGAAGGAACATATTTAACAAAGATCTAAAAACAAGTTTATTTTGCTTTTGTTTACTCAATTTAAATGAGGTTCTGTGGATGGTTTAGAGGTTTGTTATAAAACATTAATGAGTAAAGAGCATTATGAAACATGGTGGTGGCTGTAGCATGCTGTGGGGATGCATCAGTCAGAATTAATGGGAAAATATGTAGAGCTAATACTTTTCAAGGATTTTCCAGGTAAGTTTTTAAACTTTCCCAGCACCAAACTTTGGATATAAAAACACCACAAATGAAAAAATAAATAAATAAATAAATTTATTATTATACAATTTATTCCTACTTTACTTTATTACAATAAACAATATGAACTAACATATAACTACATTTTATGTTTTGAAACATCTCCCTCTGATTCAGTTCATACACCTGACAGGTCCAAGAATAAAACACTAACTTAAAAAAAAAAATTAAGTCCACTAATTTCAATAATTTTATTTAACATTTAAAATATAAGCCAGCTTTTACTTTTAGACACTGAGCAATTAGAAATAAAAAAAAAATACTCATTACATTGGAACAATCCAAACAAATCATACTATGATAGATTTCCTGCTCAAAGTAAATGCTTAAAACACAATATATATATTAAAAAAAATAAAATCTCTAAAAATGTTCTTGCTAAGCTTTCTACTACTTAGCAACCAGAAATAATTCTCTAAACAAGATAAATTTATTCTAATTTCCCTTCAGTCACTCTGAAAAAATGTGTCTTTTTGTTAGGTGTACAAAATATCTGGTTTTAGCTGTAAATAATAAACTAGCCAAATTTAGGCTTTTAATCAAACATTAGATTTCACTTTATTACAAAACCGTCCAGTTTGAATATCTAACATTTTCCAAACCCTTGGATCAAATCATACAAATATGCAAGAATGTCCTAGTTAAAGTCCAAATTTAAAGCTGCTCTCTGATTTAGATCGAGCTATTTACAAATAAGAATGAACAAAAACTTAGTGTGACACAAACCAAAAAAACTTGCAGCTGAAAATACATCCCAATTTTTTCTTCCACTTCACAATTTTGCCCTTCTTTATCTTGGGATAAGACATAAAATCCCACTAAAAACGACTAAATGTGAAAAGTTTTACGAGGCTTTGCATGACCAGGAAACAGCTGACATGGACATCGCGCCGTCACGTGTCCGCCATGTTGATAGTTATTGGTTGTGAGTCACAGTGAGACAGCGGTAAACGCTGCCACAACAGGAGGCCGTGATGACTGAGCCTCAGATAAAAAAGAATGCGAAACAGACAAAAGGGAGGGGGAAGAAAGGCGCTGCGGTCTGTCTTTTTCTTTTCAGATATCAAAACCAGTCCCCAGAAAGTTAGAACAGCATTCCCCGACCCGCATACAGCACAACCTGAAAACTGCAAGTCTGATGCAGGATGAAGTCACAGTACAGAAAAGTGGAAAAACTTGCGTCTGATTATTGCTTCTCTCTTCTTCTCGCTCTCTAGTTGTTAGAGAATGAGGCGGTATAGAATCCAGCACCCGAACGTGGCCCAGTGGCTCGTCCAGCTCAGCTCAGACCACTTCTGGATGGTGTGGTGGGTGATCTCGTCCTGCAGGAGGCGATCACGTAAATCACGCGTCATAGACTACGTTCACACTGCAGCCTGATGTGACCCAATTCCGATTTTTTTTTGTCAAATCGGATTTTTTATTTTATTTTTTTTTTTTTTTTTGCCGTGCTCGTTCACACTTCCGACTTGTTTGTGATCTCCAGCGTGTCGAGGACCTGAAAGTGTCCCGCATGCGCAGTAGAGGGCGCAATAACGTCACACAGCGAGCGTGCTCAGTGATAAAAAAAAAAAAAAAAAAAAGAAGAATAAAATAAGTGCTCAGTGTTTGCGGAAGTAAACATGGACACTAACGGTGGCGCATAGATTTTAAAGTTGTTGTCCGGCCAGCATATAAACAACTTGTTGTTTTTCTTCCCGCTTGTGAGTATCGGGGCGCAGAATAGTGACGTTTGTCGAGTATAAATCACGTTTGGTTCGGCCGGAGGCGACCCGACCGTTAAGATTCAGGTCACATTTGAAAAGATCGGATGTCCAATACAGACTTTTTCACATTCGAAAAAGACTGCCATTAAAAAGAAATCGGAATTGGCTCACTTAAGGTTGCAGTGTGAACGCAGCTTAAAGCTACGTAGCATTCCACTATAAATACTTTATAAATGTTGTGTTCTCTTGTCACAGAGCTATTTAAATAGAGTCACCGAAGATCTTTAAAAAGATGCGGCTCAAATCTGTCACCGACCTTCCCCAAAAGGAGAAGCAGCGTGAAAGATTTCCGCAAAAATCCAATCAAAGTTTGGCTAAAGCCGTTTCACACACAGGGTCCATTACAAATGTAGACATGTGTAACCGGATCCTTTCTGCATTTGGCTGGTTTTATTTAAAATTAGGCCGTGATGAATGGATGGTTTCTCGTTTTATTCTGATGAGAACAAAAAGAAAACACCTATGACATGGGCTCCAAGTCCTACACAAAACTAAAGATAATTCCCGCTACTTTACAATTGTTAGTTCACTTAGATATTCACCTAAAGGAATAGACTTATATATTACAATAAAAAGCAATCTAATAAATATAAACTGGATATATTTACGTTAAAAAATAAACGACACCCACCTTTTTCCCGCAGGACAAGATAAAAAGTGCAAACAATTTAACAATACACAGGTCTTAAAGTCACAGTATGTTTTACTTTTACTTGAGTAATTTTATTATGAAGTATCTCTACTTTCTTGAGCAACATTTCTGGATTTTCGTCCCGCTGAATCAAAAACAAACATATTTTACACAAAATTCACCAGACGCAGCCACACACCAGCAGTTTATACTGAAATAATTTTAGTTTTTTTTGCCTGATTTTATTGTTATTTTTTGTTACTTGTATAAATTATTGTCAATTTTGTCCTTAAAATACCAAACATTTCAGCTCAACTTTACATTTTGATCCATCTGATGATGTAATTTCTAAATATTAAATGATGAATCTGATCAGTTGCTCAGTACTTGAATAGACTTTTTTTTTTTATTAAATACGTTTTTTACTTTCTTGAGCCATTTCTTGGATGTCTTCTTTTTACTTTTACTCAAGTCAAAATATGATGAATAGTGCTACTCTTGCTTGAGAACAATTTCTGGGTGCTCTGCCCACTTCTGACAGTTTTAGAGGAAAACACAAAAAAGTCTGGCATTATTTTGACTCGCATTAACACACACAGCACAAAGACGATGTTACTTTGCACTGCTTCATCATAGATTCACATCAGCTGCAGTGCAGCAGTGTCTGCTAAGTTGTTTATTAAACTACATTTTCTCTGTTTCTTTCATTTCAGATGCTGCTTTGCTGCAGCAAAATGTGCATTTCCTCAGTGGAGCAGCAGTCTCTCATCTCACCTCATCCTCCTCCATGTAGTCCACGCTGGAGTTGAACACAGAGCCCAGATATGTCAAGTGAAGTATTGCCAAAGCAGAAAATGCTATGTTAATCATATACACCCACAGCTTCTGCAAACAGAGAAAGCATTACGGTAGGCGACTCTGGATCTCATGCAGCCTTGACTGGATGGGTTTAATTTTAAAGTATGTGACCCATAATAACATAACTTAGTCTGCATAAGCTAAGCAATGGCTGCTTCTTGAAATAAATGTTTATCTCTAAACTAAATTATGTTATCTTTAAGAACGCTTTTTGCTGGGAAACATTTCAGTGAATTACTGAAATATCCAAGAATAGCAACAGATTACTGTATTTTCACTCCAGCGCTCCATGTAGGCATTGCAATATGATATTCATGCTTCTTTAGTCACACTTCAAGTGTAAGATCTCATGTCTCCTAATGTGATAGTCTGGGATTGCTAAGTGTTGCTCGACAATCAATGCAGCAACAACAAACACGAGCGATTTTATTGTTATATTTCTGAATACATTGCAGAGAAAAGCAGATCTGAAAAACGCCAAGAAATTCATTTGATGTTCGGTTAAAACAAAAACTTCTTTGGTTCAGCATCATTATGGTTTAAACAGGCATTGAAAAAGTAGCTAAAACAGAAAATTTAACAAGTAAAATTTAAAGCTCCAGAAAATTAAATGCACTTCACGAGGATCTAGTTTTACAAAAAAATGTTAACGTTTTCTTTCCTATTTTTTAAACTCGGTGCCTGTTATGAAGATGTTTTGCTTCAGTAATGAATATGGGTATCTGGGGTTGTTTTTTTTTGGTTGACTTTGGGGAGCTGAGATGTGAGTTTGTTCTCTTCTTATATTTTTAATTTATTAATTTTTAGTTGCTTTAGTTGAAAAGCAACTAAAAATCTGAACACATAACACCGCATTGCAGGTGCATTACCTTTTTGTTTTGGTGAGTGCAGTTTGGGTGACATTTCCTCGAAAGCACGCACGCGTTAAATATGGCGGCAAGCCTCTTCCGAAAAACTGAAATAAAACAGTCAACGCCTTAGAAAAAATAAACGAATAAAAGGCTCTTTAGACATGGAGGAAAGTGAAGAGCAGTATGTTGAAGTGAAGCAGTTAAGTACTTCCTCTAAATTGAAATGTTTTCATGTGGAGAAGACGAACCATTAGTTCAGCTCTTACCGTGCTCCACGTACGTAATAAACCCCAGAGATATCAGAACTGCACCCAGATGAAAACTTAGACCCTGAAATGTACAAAAACTTCAAAAACCTTGTTGATACAAAGGCGTTTAAAATAAGATAAAGTTATATAATCTCACATGTAAGAGCGCGCTGGCAATGTACGTCACCATGATGGCAGTGAACGTCCCAAATTTGACGGCACTCTTGAAAACATCTGAGAGAAGAAAATGAGACACCAAATATATATATAGTTTAAGTTCATATGGTCCAATATTAAATACAAACATCTAAAAAACATTATGGAGGCAGGATCTGAGTATGAAGCCTGAAAATAAAAAATATATACTCTACAAGAAAGAAAAGAAGAGACAAAAGGATAAAAAGACAGATGAACAAACTAACAAAAGAAGGAAAGATAGCAAGGCAAAAAGGAAGAAAGGAAGGATGAAAGAAAGAAAAAGTAATAAAAAAGAAAGGAAGTAAAAGAGAGGGGAAAAAAACTAAAAAAACCAAAGAACGAACAAGAGAAAGGACAAAAGAAAAAATGGCAAAAATGACAAAAGGTTAAAGAAAAAACTAAAGAAAAGACAACAGAAAGGGGAAAAAAGACAAAACAGGAGTCAAGGAAAAAAGAAAGAAAGAAAGAAAGAAAGAAAGAAAGAAAGAAAGAAAGAAAGAAAGAAAGAAAGAAAGAAAGAAAGAAAGAGCAAACAAAAGAAACAGAAGAAGGGATAAAAGAAAAAGGATAATAGATGAAAAAGAAAAAGAAATTAAATGAAGAACAAAGGACAAAAGAACAAACTAAAGAAGGGACAAAAGAAAGAAAGAACAAAATATAGATATAAATGAAATTCCCATATTCTTTTCCATTTTCATAATTATTGAGTCCTTTAAAATGCTGAACATTTCATGACTGTGTAGGTGACCTTATATTAACATGAGTCAGAGTCCTGCAGTCCCTGCTGACAGCCACTCACATGTGTGCAGAAAGCGGGACATGGGCACATTCCACGACGTCGCCACCTCCACCATGGAGCGGGGAAACTCCACCTGGAGCGGCTTGGACACGCTCAGATCCCTGCAACGCAAAACGGAAACCCGCTGGAGTCTGACAGGAATTAAATAAAACAGACGGATGCTTTTTTTTTTCTCGTCTTAAATGGAAACAATTATGCAAAATTCACATTTTGCACATTTTCTACCCATTTGGTTCTCAACTGCTTTTAAAAACAACCCAACTGATCAACGTTTTTTGGCAATAAGTTGATGGTTTTTGGTTTCTGGAAAATTAATCGCTTCAAAATCCTTAAGTCACAATCTTTGGGCACTGCCTCGTTACCTAGCAACCCCGGCCAAGCTCAGCCCCGTTACCTAGCAACTCAAATGTAGTTCCAGCACATTTGATCAGCTGGTTCTACCAGTGGATTCGTTCTACAATGGCAGCTGGAAAAGACAAATATTTTGTTGTTGACTTTCTATCCATAAACCACTTGCTGCAATCTTGTTGGTTGTCTAGGAGGCTCTGCTAATGCTTTTCAAAGATGTACGGTTGAATAATTGCACATCTGTCTTCAGCCATTTTCACGTAACTGTAAACATAGAGTTGGGGGGTCGTGGCCAGCAGCAACTTATATGGATTTAAAGTGATTAGACGCCCTAAAACAGCTCAAAACAGGGAGAACTGAGCAAACTAAAATCTTATTACCAAATAATAATTTTTTTGAACAAATGTAATGAACATGTACTGTAAAGCGTACATACCTATCCTACCCTGTTCAAGCACAAATAATAGGCCAAATGTAAAGGAGATGGATGATTTCTCACCATTTGAGGTTCTCTTTCTCCTCCGTAAAGCCCGCCCCGGCGAGAGTCGCAGTAGTTTCGCTCAGGTAGCCGACAAAGTAATTGCTGAAGTGGAAAGACATTGTGTTCTCATATGCCAACAGCCACCTAACGCAAACCAGGAACATGTAGATGGTTGTTATAATCAAATTACAGTTAAAGTCCAACCTTACTGACTGTGCAACAGGAATAAACAACATACTTTGCCAGTGAGCCTCTTTTGGGGAGCATGAGGAAACAGAAAACAATATTACATTGTCTTTTCTTGAGGTGATTCACGGTGATGAAATGGAAAATGTGAGACCCTGGTGCAAATGTAGGATGGCAACAACAGGTTAACAGAACAACTAAATCATCTGCAATGATGAGACTGGCCAGGAGAGCTTTGGACCAGTACTCACCTGATCTTCCTCCTCTTTTTGCTGTAAACACAACAGGCGACACTAGCATTAACTCAGAAAACTTAGGCTACAACTCATTTAAACGTAGCTGTGTGTGTCACTCGCCTTCGAAGGAGCTTGTCTCCATAGACAGGGATGAAGTAGGGAAAGAGGTAGGGAGCCACACAGTTGGAAATGACAAGGCAGATCTGGCTCTTCACCCAGCTAAGAGACACTTTTAAAATCCATCCTAAACTCTGGGAAGAAGAAACAAGTTAAAGTTGATTTTAACTTGGTACGGCTTGTCATGCTAACAATTTTTTCTCACAAATTCAGCCTTTTCTTAGGGATTTTTTTTCCATGAGACCAACAGAAAGTCTCTTTTAATTTTGAAATTTGGCACAGTATTTCTCTACTCTGTATTTCTAACAAAACATCTTAATATATTCAACCTGAAATAAAAACATTAACACACTTATTGTTGTCTTTGTTCATCCTATTTATGCTGTTTTGGTAAATGTGACTGACAAAACCACAAACAAGTCGACGCAGGGACATTTAGATTCTAAAAGTCTGGACTCTAATCTTTATTTTCTTTTATTTTGTGTGTTGCAAATGCAGTTAGTCAGCATGGGGCGCAGTGCAGCCACAGGAAAACCTAGATCTGTGTGCTGGTGCCATGCTATGTGTTGTCAGACTTGTTACATTTACTCAATTACATTTACTTGAGTAACTATTTTTGAAAAACATTTACTTTTAGGAGTATTTTACTACGCTATACTTTTTACTTTTTCTTGAGTATTTTTATTATGAAGTATCTTTACTCTTACTCGAGTAAGATTTCTGGATTTTCTACCCACTGAATGAAAAACCAACATGTTTTAATCAAAATTTTAAAAAAAAAATTAAAAAAAATCACCAGACACAGACCTGTGTCTTCCTTGAATAATTTATTGGATGGTTTTAACTTTACTTGAATAAAAATACATTGAAGTAGTGCTTCTCTTACTTGAGTACAATTTATTGAGTACTCTACCCACATTCGTGTATTGTAATAGTGTCTAAAAACAAAATTTCAGAAACTCACACCAAGAAACTGAAAAATATTCCATCAGACATGAATTGCTCCAATCTTACAAGTAATCCTGTCATTGTTCCCTTTCCACTGATATCTTCTGCTTTTCTTTTCAATCTTAAGCTACTTATCGATTATTATTTTTAAGCACAATCCTTTGTATGTGTCACACTTTGAGTCCACGTCACAGTGACCACCAACACAGATTTAGCGGTATAAGTGTAAAAAAAATATCTAAATATTTTCCAACACTTAAGGTTTACTGCCTCAAACTTACCAACTTACGTCCTTCTAGAGCTTCTTTGTAGCTGTTGAAGCTGATCCAGGGCCCAAAGATGACGGTGCCCACAAAGTAAATGTAGCCCATGAACTCAATGGGTGAGGGAACATTGGTCACAACACCTCTGTCCAGATCAAAAGCCAAGGAGATAGCTTTCATGGCAACCACCATCTGTGAACCTACACACATTACAAATTACAACTGTGACATTTTTGCTCATTAGCAAGACAAACAGACTCTGCATTACCTCTCATTTTGTGCCAGTTGGTGGTATCCATCATGTGCAGCTCCCTGATCAAGACAGATAAAAATGCTAAGATTTTAATGTTTGTCCACACTTTATGTAAAAAACTAATATTTCAGGTATCTGAAAACAACATTTTTACCCAAGAAGCAGGTAGATGAGAACCGTTATAGACAGAAAGGTTCCTCGGATGGTCGAATGGCGGCACAGGAAGAGAAAGAGGTAGCAAAGCAGGCTGAGAAGGACGACCCAGATCATGTGGAGCTCGAAGAACAGGTACAGCGTGTAGAAACCTCCCGCCACCGTGCACAGGTGCTTCACGAAGGAAGGGAGACCTGACAAAGTTTTACAACCAATTTACGAGATAGCCACTTAAAAAGGTAAACACCAAAATGGCTGACGTTCACATTGTAGCCTAAAGTGACCCATTTCCAATTTTCTTTGTCAAATCGGATTTTTTTTTTTTTTTTTTTTTTTTGTGAACTGCAAATGACCTGAAAGTGTCCTGCATGTGCAGTGGAGGACGCAATGATGTCACGCATAGAGAGCGTGGTCGGTGTTTTGCCAACCGCCATGATGATGTGAAAGAAATATTTGGGAAATGAAGGAAACATAGTGGATATTTACAGATTAAGGAAGGCATTATTTATTTATCTTTAGAATACAACATTAAAAAACAAAATGGAATAGATGTAAAGGAGTGTTGCTACACACTCGTGTACAGTAGGTGGCGGTGTGCACCTTAAAGTCGCTTGCGATCTGCCATAATAGAAAAGAAGAAGAAATGCTCAGTGTTTGCGGAAGTAAACATGGATGCTAAGGTGGAGCATAGCTTACGATTTTGAATTTGTTGTCCAACCAGAGCCAGGATATTAACAACTTAATCCTCGTTATAGTCCACCGGGATTGTTGGTTTAATTCCCGCTTTCTAGTATCGGGACGCAGAAAAGTGACGTAGGTTGAGTATCAATGACGTTCAGGTCGGATGAACGCGATCTGACCGTTAAGATTCGTGAATCTAAGACCAGAATCAGGTCACATTTGAAAAGATCGGATATTGGTTGCCATCCCCCAATAGAATACGTATCGGATATCCGAGCATACTGGGTCGCATGTCATGAAAAGATCGAGTACAGGTCGCATTAAGGCACATAAATAAAAATTGGGAGTTGGGTCACTTCGGGCTGCAGTGTGAACGGAGCCAAAGCGCTCACCTAACATCCAGAGCAGGCGACACAGCAGGCAGATAACCAGCAGCTGCCATACTTGCTCCAGGCCCTGCTGAGCTGTAGGCAGCAGGCAGCCATGAGTGAGCTCCTGGAAAAACTTCTGCCGGCTGAACACTCCCATCTCTGGATGGGGAAGCAGATGGAAGCCAAACAACCTTGGTTTATGGAGCAGCTATAAGAGTTAAACTGTTTATTTCCTCACTTCCTAAGACTATATAGTCATCATGCAGTATCATTACTGTCTCTTAAAAGTAACATGGTAACCTCTGTTTGCACACAGCAACCTGTTTACGCAAAAGTGAACCAAATTAAAACATATCCACAAGTTTAAAACATCGGAACAGAAAGAAGGAACACAGCTTTTAGTTACGGTTGCAACCAGAGCTTAAACTGTGTAGGCAGACACAGCAGGCCTACATATAAATACATTCATATCTCTGAATGTATTTAAAATCAAAACTGATCTCATTACATTCAAGTTGCAGAAGTGCAATTGAGTCATTTGCATCTACTATGTTGGTAAGATCTTTCTTGACAAGACAAACTTGGCTAAATAAATATTATTATTAGATTTGTCTAAGATAGTTGGGTAGAAACTGTGCAAATACAATGTAAAAACACAAGTCTTACCAAGTATTTTTGGTCAGGTTTCTATTGCACATATATTAGTAAACTTGAAACTAATTTACAAGTAACTTTTCAGCAAGAAAGAGAACTTTATCCTTTAAAGTCAGTCATTTGTTGATGTAGATGAGAAAGGATTATTTGGAACGAGACATTTTTCCCGTTTTGTAAGTTAAACTGGGAAAATATCCATTGGCAGATTATTTCACTTGTAGTTAGTACGTTTAATCAATATTTAGGATTATTGACTTAAACTAAGCTCCTACATTGTGCTGAGAAGTTACTTGTAAGTTAGTTTTGTCTTAATTTAAGTGTTCTCAGGTAATTATTTAACAAGAAACTAAACCAAAAATACTTAGTAAACTGTCAAATACAGAAAATGCCGACAATTAATAATTATTCCATCATAATTATGGCGCCCCCCTCTCGCATGGCGCCCCTGTGTCACACATTGTATTTCAGTTCCTCATCTTCTAAAATTGTTTGATTTGTCTACATGTTGTTAATTAATTTATGTATTCAAGTACTTTGCTCTATTATGACCGTTTTCCAATCTGTGCAAACAACTTTGCGTCGCGCTGGTTTGTTTGAAAAGTGCGCTACAATTAAAGTTCGATTAACCGATTGCGAACTGTGAGAAGCGTATCAACACATCCCACTCAAACCAAAGCAAACGTGTGATAATCCATGCAGCAGCTGCAGAAAATCTGCAGTAGATGACATTTCGAGTGTAACTGTTTTTCTCGTTCTCATTTGATTATCAAAGTATGAAAAACACGTGAAAACTGCAAATCGATGAGGTGAGATCGGGTCTTCAGATCAGCGTGTTAACCGGACTTGAATGATTATTAGATGCCATTCTGCAAGGCTTGCTCTCCGCAATGCAGTCCAGCAAAGGGATGAGTTGACTCACAGCTGCATTAATAAACAGCACGGCTGATTCAGTGTGCTGTGTGCGGCGCGCCGTGCAGAAAATACGTCTTAAACGCCCTGAAGCTGCTGAAGCCAGCAGGATTTCCAGCCTATCGGACCTGAGACTCGCTCTCCAGCCCAAACACAGCTTACTGGACGGCCCGGGAATGCCAGCTTGGTTTCCGGGGTAAGACTCACCTTCTCCGGGCAGAAGCAGGAGGTTCCTCCTGATGTCTTTATCCGGATGTTTTCTCTGCTGTCCGTCAAGTCTGCGACCCTCAGTTCAGATGGTGCATATCTCGAAGGCTCCCATTGTCACAGCATCAGCACCACTGGCTTATCATGTATGAAGGCACGCGAGAACATGAGCCAACCAATCAGAGCTCCGTGTGCGTCGAATTGAAGGGTAAAGCATCCAATCAGAGGCGTCGGCCATTGTGACCGGCGCATCCGAACCAATGGGACGTGTACAGCTTGCAGATGGACTCAGGTGCACCTCTGGCTGATGGACACAGAAAGGCCTTCTGGGATTTTGAGGTACTTAATTAATGCTTTTGTTTATTTAAATGTATTAGGGCCATTGTAGACAGAAAAACAAATAAGGAGAACATTTTTGCCAAAAGAAATCGGGAAATCTGAGAATGATATAAGAATTTTTCGACAAAAAAAAAGTCCAATTTCTGACCTCCAAAAGTCGAAAATTTGTTGGAACAATGCCAGAATTCTTTTTTTAAGATTAAGCTTAGAAATGTTCTAGAAAAAAACTTGGAAATTTCTGAGTTTCAAAAGTTTAAAATTTGCTAAAAGAAAAATACTCCAAAATTTTGAGACTACCCTGGGAAATTTTTAAATTTATATTAATCTCAAAAATTTAAAAGAAAAAAAATAAAATAAAATTTTATATAGCTATATATATGTATGTATATATATGTACACATATATATATATATATATGTACATATATATATGTACATATATATATACGTACATATATATATGTATATATACATATATATACATATATATATGTGTATATATATATACGTATATATATATATATATGTATA
>CAEGAD010001314.1:0-17958 GCA_903067055.1 Poeciliopsis paucimaculata
TATTGTCGTTCCTGTGCAGCACTTTGGTGCAGTTTTACACCTGTTTTTAAAGTGCTATATAAATAAATTTGACATTGACATTGCGTGCTTGCGTGCGTGCGTGCGTGCGTGTGTGGGTGCATTTGTGAACCCAGTGGACATTTTTGGTGGACAAGGTTGGTGAGAAAAACGGAGACAGATTTATATTGATGGTTAAAAAGTTGAAATTAACTGAAAGAGAGGAAGATGAAGATAAAGAAATAAGAATATCTCAGACTTCTGGAAGTCGGCATTGAGGAAATGCTCAAGATGCTATCAGGAAATCCCGTGGATTGGTGAAAGAACTTTGGACAAAGACTTTGGCAGGTAGACACAGCTGTGTTGTGAATGGACTAGAGTGGAAAAATAGTATAGATAACGAGAATGAAAGGAGCAGTGAAACATAAAGTGAAAGGATGAGTCCAAAAAGAGAAATTTCTTCAGCGACAGCAGGTGTAGGAAAGAGGGGAAGACTGGTGAAAAACTGGGATGAGACTGAAGAAAAAATTGAGGGGTAAATAAGGCAGTTCAAAGTAATTATTAGCATTTACAAGGAGAAGGCAAACGATCATTCCAGTTAAACTATCCACAATTCTGAAGAATCAAGTGGGGGACATTACTAATGCAAAAGTTCTAAGGGATGGAAACTTAATTATAAGTTGTAAAACAGAAGAACAAAAAGACAGAACATGTAAGATGAAAGACGTAGGAAAGTATAAAGTGACAAGCGTGAGTCTGGTTCAAGAAGGAAGTAAATGGAGGAAGGGAGTGATTTGGGGGATCCCAATTGAGGTTTCAATTGAGGAAATAAAATCAAATCTCAGAGGAGGAAGAGTTAAAGATGTAAGAAGGCTTCAGATCTTTAAAAATGTAGAGAAAATGAACAGTGAAAGTGTTTTTTTTTGTTTAATAGAGTTAAACATGTACAGATGGGACCTGTACAATTCGGATAAATAACAAGATTTGATAAATATAAAATTTATTTAAGAACTCCACATGGAAGTATTATCAGTCCTTTATTATTTTCAATCTTGATTAATGATGTTTTTACAGAAGTAGATCAGGATGTCATGCAGTCATTATTTGTTGATGATGGAGCCTTGAGGAAGAAAGGGAAAAATGTAAGATTGGTGTAAGAGAAAATTCAAAATGCTATGAAATCTGTTGAAAATTGGGCTTATAAGTGGGGAGTTAAATTCTCAGTAGGTAAAACAAAGACTTGTATTCAGTAGGGAGAAAATTGAGGAAATCTAATTAAAAATGTATGGAGAAAAAAATAGTAAAAGTAAGTAAATTTCATTTTTTAGGAATCATATTTGATTCCAAGCTTTTATTGGGTGATCATGTAAAGTATATTTAAGGGAAATGTAAAAAAGTTATAAATATAATGAGGTGTTTAACAGAATTAGATTGGGACGCAAATAAAATAAATTTAAGATAGATTGGATTACGGATGTGTTGGATTACGGATGTGTAGTTTATAGGCAGGCTGCGAAAACAGTGATTAGTAAATTAGAAGTAATTCAGAATCAAGCTTTGAGATTATGCTGTGGAGCTTTGAAAACATATCCATCTTTGGCAGTGCATGTGGAAATGGGGGCAATTCTTTTATATTTAAGACAAAAGCAAATTATGCTGAATTATTGGGTGAGTTTGCATGGACATAAGGGGGAGAATAATCCAGCAGTAAGAAACATGAGACCTTGCTGGGAGAGTGGAAAAGCTAAAATAGACTGCTTTGCATGGGCAGCAGATAAATGCGTTAGGGAAATAGGGAAAGAGATACTGTGCTGCAGTGCCTTATCCAATTACACCTGAATGGCAAAGGTCATCATTTATTTCATATACAAAAGCAAGTGGGGTATATGAAAATAATAGGAGAAAATCAAAAAGATTGCGACTCGGACGTACTGGATTAAATAAAACTTTACATTTGATAAGTAAACATCCAACAGGTAGTTGTGAGTGTGGTATGGATATGGAAACAGTAGAACATGTAATAATTCATTGTGAAAAATATACAATAAGTAGAGAAAAGCTAAAACAAGAAATTAGGAAATATGATATAGAGACATTCAAGCGTAATAAGATATTAATTAAACATAAAATAAATAAAGCAGTTATTATTAGTTGAAGGAAACAGGATATTATATAGGAATTTAGATTAAAGGGAGATACTCTTGTCCACACTCCAGCACAATAGACGGCAATAATACATCTTAACATTAGATGTCACCCACCAGTAAAATCAGAAAGAAGAAGAAGAGACCTGGAAGAGAACTTGTCTCTGTCCTGACCCCACATCAATGCACCAATCAATGGCTGAATTCAAACCAGCCCTTTCTGGCCGGATTGGAACCACAGCTCTTCCAGAAAGCATGGTGGGACCAGGGTAAAAGTGCTAATGCAAAAACGCTCAGCCCAGCTGTGAAGCCAGACTGGCCCAGGTCCTGCTGTATAGTGCAGAAGGGGCTTTTGTTGCCCAGTTGTTGCAACAAAAACCCCTTTTGCACACTGGAACACTGGAACTATTTATTCTGGAATACAAGCTAAAAACATCTTTTTTTTTGCTTCAGATTACGGTAGATAGATAATTCGATAGTTATTTTCAAATATATTCCCCATACATTACAAATAACTCCTTTTGGTGAAAGACCCTTTGTAAATTTAAGCTGTATTGTAAGTTTGTATTTTATTTCTCTTTGAAAATTATGGACAAATACATGAACCCAAGCAGCAGAGCAGTTCTAGGCTCTCAGTAAATAAGAATATGTCACGAATACTGAAGACGGTTTTCTTTTTTGACAAGAAAACTATGTATAGTCCAACAGGAGACTGTTCTTTCTGAGATATGAATCATCACTATTTTAAGGGATGCTTGAAATGAAAAAGTATTTATATGACAATTCTTTTTGTATTTTTAGGAATATTATTTGTTTATTAACTCAATGTAGTTTTCAGAACTACATCGAGTAGTTGTGAAAACTACTACATCGAGTAGTTTTCACATCCTTCGATATTTAAGATTGAAGGATGCAGATTCTTACCGACAAAGGATCTCGAAAGTTGGATTAGTATGACATGTAAACGTCTTGTCTATCTTCCCACCTGTTTAACTTGTTAAAATGTGATTTGTTTTCATAGAACTGTTTGCAACAGAAGATAGTGATATCACCTTGCCCTGTTCTCCCATTGGAAAAGACGACCTCAGAGATGAATTGTTTGACTGGAAGAGAAATGATCAGGAAGTGTTTTTATATGGCGATGGCAGTCATTACAACAATGGAAGACATGGTCAAAATGAAAGTTTCACAAATCGTATTGAGTTTTTTCGAGATAAGCTGCAATTTGGCAATGCATCCATACGTATCAAAAACACAAAGCTGTCTGATGCTGGAATCTACATTTGTAAATTTCCACATCTTCAGCCACCAGAACAGAAGTTCTACATTAAGCTTGTTGTTGGTAAGTACAAAACATTTGGTCCAATCTTGAAAGGAAGGTGAAAAACATTCCTAATGCCACGTATAGTTATAATTTTTCACACAATTAATTAATATTTTTAACAACAATGTTTACCTTTCACATTACAGATTAGGATTAAATTTCATTCAATCTTAATCTCTGCTAATGAACAAAGTCATTTGTGATATGTAATCAAGTGCAGTGGTTAGAGAGTGTTATTTGACTTTAGGTAGTTTAGTAAGAAGATTAATTCATTTAAATAGGAAGATTAGTAATTCTCACATAATATTTTTATTTACAGAACACATAAAAAAGAAAAAAATTATCTACATAATTTAAATGTTAAGGTAATATTATTTAAGTTGATGTTTAAATAAAATTGATTAAAAGCTTTCCATCACAATAAATCCCTCCTTTCTCTGTGACTGAGGAGGTCATGTTTTATCTGCAGTTCTTATGTTGTGGTGTACAAACTGGACTATCAAACACTTTATGCAGTACTTTTATATAATTTGGCTGGACTAGTGTATATCTTTGATGTGTATTGAACTCATAATAGTACTTGTGTGCAAGTAACTAACATTTGAGAGGTTCTGCTTTTATTGAGATATGGAAGAAGAGTTAATTAGCCAAAGTCAATTAGGTTTTAGTTTTCCTCTGAGATTGAGCTGCATGATATTATAACCAAAAATGAATTACAATATTATATTTGAATTTCCCTGTGACAAGAACTGTTGAGATCAAACTAAATTTCATAATTTAATTTCTCTTGTCATTCCAATGTTCCCAACACCGTTTGCTTCAATGTCTTGTCAGTTTTAACCTAAATCAGGTGTGAACAAGACTTTTGAACTTATATTTTATGTTGATGCAAAGATGATATTGCATGAAAATGTGCGTAACATATCTTTTGTTTTCCCCTTTAGGTTGTATTTTAACCTCTTAGAGCTGATCACACACATCTCAACAACTTTTCAACAAGCTTCATTTTTTTTTTCAAAGTCATTTTAAAGCAGTACACAAATATCTTACCATTGTGAAGTAAATAACGGGGTGTGTTAATGAAACATGCCAAACTGACTTGTTACCTTAGTATGCATCATCCACTTTCTTGGATAATGCAAATAAAATCTATTGGTCCTTTGCTATGATTGAACTCCTTGCGTTTTTATCCTCAGTTAATTATTTCTAACATTGCTGTTCAGGCAGAGATTCACAGGCTGCAAATTATTATTTAATTTGTAATTATTGCACTTTTTCCCATTCTGTTTATATAAAAGTTGTTTTTGAAGGTGCATGTTAAGGTACCTTCAAAACAAGGTACCTTAACACCTATTGGGTGTGGCCACCCAATAGGTGGCCACACAGTTTATCAACAATCACCAGAAAACTAAAATGAAATCATGTTTAGAGGGGCAATATAGGTCTCACCTAACCCAAAATAAGATAAACTCCTTTTATGCTTGTAATTTTTACAGATGAAAAAAGTTTTCCACTTTGTCTATTAGCTGTGATATCAGATACCTTTATTACCTTAATTTATGCTGGAGGTAAAGAAATCTGATTCTATTTGCAACAATGTGGACGCTTGAACTAAAATGAGTTTCTATTGGGAGAAAATAGTTTCGAGCGCTACACTCCATAAGCCGGAAATATCGCTTGTTGAGAGATGCTCTTCTGTCATTGGCCCACTAACGAACATGTAACGCCGCATCAGAGAGACATGCCGATTGGTCTGTTTCATATGGTTGGTCACTAACTTCAGAGAACACGAACTTGATTGGATAAAACTGCGGCATTCTCGTAACATTATCACGTATTTGTTTACTTAAAAGTTTGTTTTAGTTCTTAGTAGCTTAATAAAAGCGTTACTGTAGCTTATTTCAGGTAAATTAGCATCCTCTGTATTAATTAAACCGACTTTACTCAGTTAAAAAACGTAATTTTATATTTGGTGCGTGTGTTTTTCTTCCCCAAATCGGCTATTTCTAAAAACAGCCAGACTTGTTATTACTAAAGTTCCTAACTGTTCCCTGGTGTAAAATAATTTGAAATCATTTATAAACGTTAGAGTTTCTCGAATATACGATACTGTTTTTTTAAGCAGGAACATACGCTTTCAAAGCAGATATAACACTGAGATATCAGCGTTTCCATTTGTAGCAAAAGCCTACAGTATATTAATTATTGTTCACATATAAACATCAGATCGCATGCAACCTCCGCGTTTTATAAGGTTAAAGGACAGAACCAACGATCCAGATAGAAAATACGGTGAGTCCTGGTTCTTATAAAATCACAGTTAATTTCCCTTATTTCAATGTCATGTGGTTCTGTTCAATTATGAACAATTAATGTGCTCTTCTATACAGGTTTATATATTTTGACATCGTTTCTGAAATATGCTTTAGTTTTAATAACCTTAACAAGTAAATTGGTCGTAATCTGCATAAATTATTAATCATATTGAGAGAATGATGATATATTGGGAGAATAGGAGAATAATATGAGATTCTCATATTGGGTGAATATTTTCCCAATATGATTAATATACTTATATTCAAATAAATACATATGTATCTCAGACAGTATGGATTCACAAGTTTTTGTAATCGTAGCCACTATGATGGGAAGTCTAAACTTGTAAGTTAGCCTTAGGGAAAAATTGGCAGAAAAATTACATTTTGTTTTCATACAAAGTATGTGTGACCCAGTTGTATTTATATTTTGTTTTGTACCTATATTTATATTTATTGTATGAACTATGTCAGTTGATATCTAAAATAATTCAGTTGATATATTTGTGTTTTTAGAAAATGTTACAGATGTGCAAATATGTCATTTGCTAATGGAAAAATACAAGCAATTTCTACAGCTAAGTTATTCATTTGACTAATGGGTCCCTCTTCCTGCAAATTCTGGGAGAAGGGGCCTTTTGTAACTGGCTAACCTTAAAAGCAATCAGTGATAATAGTAATTTACTAAGATATATTTGTGAACAAACAGAGATCAAACTCAAAGGATTAAACTCACAGGATCAGATTGTAGCTGTGGTAACAAAACAATCTAATTATGAAGATTGTTCTTTGAACTTTTACAAAGTAAACATGGCAGCTCTTTAAAATATTACATTTAAATGTTAGACAATTTAAAATCTTTTAATTTATGTGTGCTGAAACAATTAAATCAAATTTAGCAGAATTGATATTCTCAAACAAAATTAAACAGAAGTGAAAATAATTTATATTGATTTTAGTAAAAAATGTTATTTGCTTTTAAGACTATAGTTGTGGGTTTATATAGATTTTCACTGACAATGTCTTCCTATAACATATAATTACCCAGTAATATTTTAACATTTCCTGTCAACATCTTCTAAGACAAAAACACAGTGGACCGATCCAACCACTAGGCTTAGCAAGTTTTCTGGGAAAAACCCTGCATATTGATTTAAATGGAGATTCTATCTCACCAGCATGTAGTCAAACTCTGCAGAGCTTTACTAATAAGCTAATACTGGAGCCACTCTGCCCTTTGTCAAATGAATCAGCTGGTTCAGTCTAAAATGGTGGCCTTTAAAATGTTGTATCAAGACCAAGGTGTGACACAAGGAACATCTCATGATAGGTAAAATCAAGGAACTCACAACCTTATTGTTGCAAAACATTCTGGTGGCATTGGCAATTAAAATAATTTTTAAACTTCTGAACTTTCCAGTGAGACCATAATCCTGAAGTGGAAAGAACATTATTAGACCATAAACCAGCCAGATGCTCTTCACAAGATTTCTGACAGATGACTGAAAAGAATTATCATAAGAATTGCCAAAGAGCCAGTGATAACTTGTGGAGAGCTTTTTAAACCAACGCACTCAACTGCACGCTCACCACGCAAGATTCAATTTCTGAAAAAGAAAATAAAGCTGCTGGAATGGCCCAGCCAATCACCTGACTTGAATCCAATTGAAAATTGTATTTGAATATTCTTACACATAACTTAGTTATTTTTAACTTACTTGTTTTTGTTTCTATGTATGGATTACTTAGGTTGCCACCAACATCTGATGAAAATGTGTCAAAATCACCTTTAGAAATATATTTACTATGAAATATGGTGATGTGTCCAATCTTTATGTTACCCACTGTTTGTTTTTAATCCAAAATCCTCTTAAAACTTTACACAAAATACTCCCCAATGATTATGTAAAAAAAGAGTTTATTTATTTTTGCAAATGTATAAAAACTAAGAAGTCAAGTACTTCTCTCAGGACATTGTTGATGCACCTTTGGCAGAAATTACAGCCCAAGTCTTTTTAAATATGTCACATGCTCGGCAAACTTAACTTTGAGGATTTAAATCCATTCCTCTTTCCTCTAAAGTGCCAACAGGTTGGATAAGGAAATGCTGATTTCAAATTTCTCCAGAGAAGTTCATTCCAATTCAAGTCTGACTCGGCCACTCAAATACATTCACAGAGTTGTCCTGAAACCACTCCATCAATTTATTGTTAAATAATTGTCAACCATCTCTGCTCAAAGTCTTTGCTCTTTTGAAAATTTTGTTTTCACCACAGTCTGAGGTTAAGAGCATTCTGGAGTCGGCTCTATTCCAGGATATCTGCTTAAATTGCTGCCTTCAAATTTTTCCCTTTATCCTGACTAGTGTACTAGACCCTGTAGCTGAAGAACCTCCCCACCAAATTATGCTGCCATTGCCATGCTTCAATGCAAATCTAATGGCCACATGATGAGCAGTCATCATCATCTGATTATGCTAGAGAATTTTATTTTTCATGGTCTGAAAGTACTTTAGGTGCCTTTTAACAAACTCCAGGTAACCTTCCATGTACCTTTACAGACTTCAAAAGTGGAGTGTTGCAAAGATGTTAAGTTTAGACAGCCAGCTAGTTCTAATAAGACTACCTGGTGGTTTCACACATCTTGCACTTAAAGATGATGGGGTCCACTATGTTCATTTAGACCTTCAAAATAGCAGAAATGATTTGTATCCTTTTCCAGATATGCCTTGAGACAATTCTGTCTCTAAGTTCGACAAAAATTTCCCTTAAATTCATACTTGAAATGTGGTCTGACATTCTCTCAATTGTGGGATCTTATATAGAGTGCTGTGTAATTCTCCAAATTCTGTCCAGTTCACTGAATTTACCAGTTAACAATTAACTTGTAGAAACATCTCAAGGATGATCAGTGGAAAAGGAAAGCTGCTGAACTCATTTATGAGCTTCATGGCAAAGGTTTTCAATACTTACTTACATGTGAATTATTTATTAAAACAATCTGTGTACCAAAAAGCAACTTTTTTACATTATTGCGGAATTTTTTAGGGGAAGTAACTAATAATCCGCTTTGGAATAGGGTTTTGAATAAATAAAATGCGGGAAACTTGAAGATATTTGAATACTTTCTGGTTGCACTGGATGCCTAGATGATCATTCAAAAATATATTTTTAATAGATTACCATATTTATTAATTGATTTTTAAAAAATAAGTGGATTTTAGTTTTTTTGGCTCCTTCATTTTTACAGTCTGTTGCACTTGTTTTGTTTTTGCTTGAAAAATACATGGATTTAAATAATGATCTGATTTAATTTATGATAATATGTGTTTTTCTTGCTGTATTTATTGTTTTTCGTGTTTATAGGTACTTGTCCAAAGCCAACTATCAAGATTCTTGAGGAAGCGAAGTATGGGGTAAAGGTGCAGTGTGAAGTTCGTGGTGCTTTTCCAGAGCCTAAAATGGAGTTGCTGAATCATGCTAATGACACTGTTAATGCTAAAAATAATATGTATTGGGACGGAAACTACTTTGACATTATCCTTCAAGCTCTTGTGGACAAGAGAGACTTCTACCGCTGTGTTGTAAAGCAAGAGAAAATCTGTCATCAAATTTACTCAGAAGAGACCTTGGTGCCCATACCTTCTGGTAAGTTTGCTCTCTATTATTATCTTTAAAATTATTAGGTCCAACTTTTCTAAGTGAATACTAATCAGAATTTATAATGTTTATATTGAGTTCTAAGCAATATTTGTTTCAGGCATCTGAAAAATCTAATTCCGATTCAAAAGCAGGATCTACACATTTTCTAGTTCTACAGAGATAAACATAAATACATGTTAAAATATCAGAAAAACTAGTGTCTTCCCCAAGAATAATGACTATTTAAATTACATACTGTAGTTATAAAGAATCTAGACATTTCTATACCAAAATTATTACATATTGAGATTACCTTCAACTACTTCTATTGAGAACAAAACTAAAATTCAAACAAAAGAAACTTGGAAACATAAAAAGTTAATTATATACAATGCAAAATATAAAAAATTCTGTATTCTCACTCTTTTTAATCACCTAAATTGATTTGTTTAATGGCTATCCTTCATTCTTCTATAAGCAGAGGAGTATTTAAATAGTTGAATTCCCTGCTTTGCTAATATATGTATAGTTAAGGACATGTTTAATGCTTAGATATGTGTAGCATTTGAGCATCTGTTTTGCAGTCAGTTATTAAGTTAATTTTGCTTATCTGCTTAATGTTTAGGTAAATAGAAATTAGTCATTAAAATCCCTGGGTAGGTACTAGGTACCAATTACATATCAGTTTTCAGGAGAACAGCTACAACAAAACTGTAAAAGTTGTTTTTAGCAATCAAATTCTAACCAAATATTCTGTCAACGGGCCTTTATCTTATACTTTATTTTATTTAGTTTAGTTTTAAAAGAATCACTCCAAATGATATTAAAGTTTAATATTAACAACATGAATTTTCCCAATAGATGTTTAATGCTTACTTGTAGCAAAGCACAGGAACACAGCAGTAGCCACAAAAGCAAAAATATATTTTTGCACTCAGAAAATAGAATCAGCACAGTTAATTTAAAACCTGTTAGTTGCACATTTTTACATGACTTTCAACCATGATCACTTTGAAACAACTATATATGAATAAGGCTCTATTAATTGGATTTTCCCATTGTCGAGCACATTCTGGACCGCTGCAATGGGTGGGGATCTATGTGCCCAGATGGCAGCAGCACATCTCCAGGGGACATACTCTATATAAATAGTCCTGCTTTTACACTCCACAGTGGGAATAAACACTGCTTTTACACTCCACAGTGGGAATAAACACAAATGGTGTAAGTAGAAAAAAAGCTGTCTCAAGAAATGTACCACTTTTTGGACAAGCCTCACCTCCAGCCCCAGTGTTGCTAGACATATGAAATAATTATTTTATTCATAATAGTTAGGGGTAAATAAGGGCAATAATAGGGTGTTAGTAAGAAGGTTGATGGCTAAGGAGTATGAACAGAAACCTGAGATGACATGAAATGATGCAATGCTAGTAGATGAAGGCAAGCTAAGCGAGAGAGAACTTAGGTGTTAGAAGATGACTGCCTGCAACTAAAGAGGAGCTGTGATAAACTGGTGGATGAAAGCTGATTGCTTAAAGAGGAAACTAATGCCGTAGACTCATGGCGTAGGCTGTTAGAGCAGGGGTTGAGGTTGATCTGAAAAATAGAATGATCTGCATATTTGAACATAATCAGTTCAAATCACTGATTATGAACATTACTGGTTCTTTTATTATAAAGTATTCCCCACTGATTAATTTCTGATAGCAGTGAATTATTATTATTATTATTATTATTATTATTATTATTATTATTGTTATTATTATTTTGGGGTTACCTATGAATTTTAGCACAATTTGCACTTTATATTGTACCATTCTGTGGGTTGGGTCAGTGTGCCGGTACATTGTGAGAGTAACATTATCCTCTTGGAATGTGTTCCAGGTTGGTGGAAAGCTGCCTTTATTGTACTTGCTCTCTTTGGAGTTACTATTATGGCAGCTCTATTCTTGTTTCTGTACTGGTCCAGAAGAAACCATTCAGGTAAGTTTGATTGTTTCGGTTTATCTTGTTTTATATAATGAACTGAGTAATTATGCATCAGTCAGGTCTAAAGTGAATAAGAGCATGGATTTCTTGCTGCACCTTAGTGACAAAAGAAAATTTGTTAAAACAAAGTTTGAATTTTGGTTCAGTCCCTTTATAATAAAGAAGGGCTTCCTAAATTTGTAATAATATAGTTCTATGCCCTGTCTAAAATATTAATATGTGATTTATGATAAAAAAAAATACATGTATTTTTCTTTCATTTCAGTCTCAAAGCTAAAATAATGTCCATTAGTGCTCCTTGCGCCTGCTGCTAGAACGGAAAAAAAAACAAAAAAAAACTGCTATGAGTTCATTTTAATTTGGTAAAGTGTTTTGTCATTGAGCAAACCATTCTTCAATAGATTTTTTTTTTTTGTTTTATTCCTTCAACTAACATTTTGTGTCTGAGCTCAATGGAAAACCTGTGTTTGACTTGTTTAGGTTTTCTGATGGTACTACAAGCTTTGCTGCGGGCTTGAGGCTGTTTAGGATATTAATTACGCAGTCAAACAAAATATTGCTTTGCTAAACTTAACAGAATAATTCAAGAGAAAGCCTCAAACTCTGTATGTCAGTATGTCAAAGAACTGGACTAAGTGAAATGTGTTCATTGCATCTTTACAGGTGAGCCAAATGGCAATACTAATCCAAGCCCTCAGAATCAAGTCTTCCTGGATCAAGCTGAATAATTGATATTTATTGTATATCATTCATTGTTGTTAACATGCAGTCACACAGTTGATTTTATTTTTCATCTTTAAATTTTCTTCAGTGACATTTGTGCTTTTTCATATTTTTTGATTTAGCTAAATCAACTAAAATCTGGTTTTGCTCTAAACCACCACTACTGCCTTAACTTTCCACAAGAGCGGCAAGATTTTTTTAAATTTCTTACCAAGCTGAAGAAATACTGCATCAAAGGACTGAAACAACTGGCTGCACAGCTGAATTACATCTAAACTTGCTTAAAAGTATTATAAAGTCAGTGTTTAAATACCGAAACTGATAAAAGTAGTGACAAATTTCTTCCTGTCTCACCAGTGAGAATGTATTCTCCAAAGAATTAAAATATCTGGTTCAAAATATAAGCATTCAAACAGCTAATCTTCCATTACGTGAACATAGACCTTTTGGACAAAAGTCACTCTGAGATGGAACAATAATTTGTCTGAAAGATGTTGAGTCTCAAACCCATGGCTCTTTGGGAGATGCATTTGCATCTAACTAATCTTACATTACCTGCACCACCAAATGGAAACTTCATTTGAAATTCATTTTGTGACTCAGAGGTTAATAAGAGAATTGCTTAATGATGGAAATGTTGATCATTTTTACCATTTATTTATTGTTATATGTGATGTGTTTTTCTACATCTGCAAAAAGTTTTTTCCTGTGAAAGAAGTTTTCTGACAATGCGCAGACACTTCCGCAGCTGTTTACAAAAATAGGTGAACTGTAACATCCTGTGTAAAACGCTTCTCGTTGTAGTTGTCTTAAAAGATTGCCATATATGGAATGTATTGTATTGTACACTTAACATAATGACTCCTTAAGTCCTAAAGCTAAAGAAGCAAATTTAAAAATTCTCTAAATTTTCCATCTAGGGAATGGTAAGGACAAAGATTCAACTTGGACATTAACAGCTCTACCTTTTGTGACAACAATACAGAAACAACAGGCTATCTCTTTGTGTCATACTGGAACATTTTTAGGAAAATGTCCAGGACTGGATCTCAGAAAAGATTTTCCCTTAAAAAGAGAGGATGAGATACTGTTTTTGTTATTTTTCTCTCTTTAAGACATGCTTAAAAAAAGAGGATATAATATTTGGAACCACCCTCAGACTTAATAACAGATCTTGTACTTAACAGCCTACTAATCCTGGTCAAATTTTTCATCCACATGTAAATGGGGAAATGGAAAATCTGACTTTTCAGCCTCTAAAACCTTATTTTGCACAACCAGGTGAGAGCCTTTAAAAATTATAAAAAGCAAGCATGGTGTACAGCTACTCGATGGCTAAAAAGAACTTAACTTTCTGATGAAATCTTGTGCCTCTATGTCTTTTGTTCTGTTTTTGTTTTTTCCTCCATTTATTTATTGATGAGTTGTTTTTATGTGTGCCTTAAACATGTACAACCTAATATATTTCTTATGTACACATGCAATATGATTCTGTACATTTATTCAAAATGTTTAATAAAGACGTTAAAGGTTGGGGATGATGTGAGGGGAGCTGAGAAGGAGGAACAGTGGTGATTATTATTTAAATTTAACAATTAATCAAAATATAGAATACCTCCAGCATAATGACTTTCTACTTAATTTTTCTTTGATTGGCATTCTACTCTCCAACAGAGTGTGAGCTGCTTGTTAATCCTGCAGCTCAAATGGGCATTAACGTGAAAATGCAATATAAATTATTTTATCATTATATATTATTTTTCCATGATGACAGGTGAGACTGGCTCTGCCTCCATTTAAAACAAAAAATGTGTCTGTGTATTATTTCCATCTGGTTCAGTAACTATTTGATTTAGAAGGGATACGGAAAAGGGGAAGATTATTCATGTTGTGAACTGTGGAAAAGCGGTATGATTACATAAGTCAAACTTTGTCATACTCTTCAGACTCATAGTCACCAAACAAGTGGTGTCAAATACAAGTTACATGTATTTACACTTTCAAAATATTCAAGTTTTACTTACATTATGTTTGTTGGTGAAATATCTGTATGGAAATTTACCATCATCAATATATATATAGCATTTTAATAACAACTGAAGATAACAGCTTCTTGATTATGCTTTAAAATTGCACTATGTGGCTGGCACATAATATTGCCTCTTTAATGCAGAGTTTCCAGTCAGATACACATCACCTGCATCAAAAAACACTGAATAACTTTAAGGTTGACCAATTAAATTAGGCCCCCACATCCAGATTTCACTAAATCTATCTTGAAATGATGTTCATGTTGATGATTTTCTTAGCAGGATAAGGAGCCCCTACATCAAATTCTCAAGGCCTTATGCAGCCCTGCATGATGATTTAAATTCGCTGCACACGGTGCAAATAATTATTTGCTCTCAAAGACATATATTCCTCACTGCATGCTCAACATGGACCTTTAAAGCACAACTATAGGGTTATATACATGCTTCACATTGAGCTGTGCTAGCAGAGCAAATGCTGTGACTTTTAAACTTGACTTATACCGTGATGAATTCTCCAAAGAAACATGGGTCCTCAGAGGAGGTTGATATAAATGTCTATACAGGTGAGCCTGTGCCCAGGTTGAGTGAAAGGAGGCGGCCACTGGGCAGAGGCACCCGCAAAGTGATTCATCATCTATAAACCCATCTTTCAGGATTTATTCTGCCTTGCCAGTGATATTAATAATAAAATAATAATAATAAAAACAAAAACAAGCAATGCTTAGCTTGGTGGGGGGAGGTGGGGTAAACCCTGGCTGCCCACCAACTTATAATACACTGTGGTAAACCCTGACAAAAGGACAGATCCATCACAAAGCAGATAAACAATTATTCCAATATTTTGAAAAGCTATAAGATCTAATATCGCTATATGTTGCAGTTGTCATGTCTCTTATTAAGATTATTGTTTGATACACTCAAGCAACACATAAATTTATACATGAAATTGCTCAGTAAAACATGAATACACACTGAACATTCAGTTCTTTGTGTGGGAAATACTTGTGTGTTTTTTGGTGTTGAATCCTGATACAAAAAAAGAAAATTTGACTGCCTTAGAACTGTTTAACCAAAGCTGCCGGTATTGAGATAGTTTAAGGCAAAAATAATGCCAAGCTAAAATATATTGCATAAAAATGTCTAAATATAGAACTCTAAATAACCTATTTAGACAATTTATCAGAGGGTAGCTTTCAATTTAAAGGCTGCTTTTGGCACCACACAATAAATTTAAAATACAACATCTTTAGCGTTGGAATCAAACATTCATATTGTTCCTCTAAATTCAGTGCCTTTCTGCATTTTATACCACTTAACCATATTTTGTCACATTACAGCCACAAACTTGTGATTAGATCAACACAAACTAAGGCATAAATGCAAAATGGAAGGACACCGATTCATGGGTTTTAGTATTTTTAAAAAGAAATTCTAAGTGGGCTTTGCATTTCTCTTTAGGTTGAATCCCCATTCAACCTAATAGCTTGCAAAACTATGAATAGTTTTGCAAGCTATTGCTTCTTAAAAACTGAAAACATGTACAAGATGTGAGTGTGGCAACAGTGAACTTTGTGATTGCGATTTTCTGCTGCGTGCTGTACCGGAAATGTTTTTATTGTTTGTCGGGAGCTGAAAACTAAAGACCAGAGGATGACTCAGTCAGTCTGAGAGGAGTGGCTACCCGGTCCTTTTCTTTGGGTGCTCTATAGAATATATGAGCAAGCGACGGATAACAGCAGCTATGGAGCTTTTTTTACTTGTGTCCCTCTGTCTCCTGACGTTTACTGGAAAAACGTTTGGTGACGAAATCGGTAAGGAAAACAATTATTTTATTTTGTACTTGTAATTTTCTGATCTTATTCGCCAAAATCTGTTTGACAAGTTTAAACGTGTGTTGCAAGAGTCTTGAGTTTAAGGATTATTCAGGGTGCTTATTTGCTAATAAAATTAGGGATGTTTTTCGTTACATTTACATTATAGTTAAAATAATTTGCAGATATATGTACATGCACTATCCCTCATCACTGAACTGATATTATGAAATAATTTCATCCTTCAGACCTTCTGCTTGTGTTTTTTTTTTTTTTTTTTAGATTGCAGTCTGTTATTGAGTTAGTGTCGCATCTTTTGTGGAGAGGACGTACGCTGCGTCTGTAAAAGCCACAACTGCTTTCGATAATCCCTTGCATTTGTGGCGGTAGCGATGCTGGCAACCGTACCTGTGTATGTCCAAGAATCAGACATTTTAAACGCTGCAAATGATCTGGCTTGCAGTGGCTTGTGGGTTTAAACAGAAGGGCATAAGGAATCAGCTTGAATCTCTTTACCCATTTAAAACTACAATTTAGGAATAAATAACGATTAAGAAAAGAAAGTAATCCTCCTAAAAAGAAAATTACCTCCTGCGGGATTAACGCAACACCTATAAAGGTTCTTGTGCTAAGCCTGTAGTAATAACCTGTGAACACATGAGGGCACTTCCTTTACCCATCAAGCTCCCATCAGCTTTGTTTTTGTGGAGTTTTCCCACAATTATCCATCCATCCATCCATCCATCCATCCATCCATCCATCCATCCATCCAGCCAGCCAGCCAGCCAGCCAGCCAGCCAGCCAGCCGAAACAAGTCGACAGACACTAAATATACACTGATATTGTCGAGATATCTTTTCTGATTCAGCCTATTGAGGGCATTAGCGCACTCGTGATCAATTTTGCTTTGTTTTGAACTGGAGAAACACCCTTCCGGACCTCCATCTGAATTTCGCGCTTCACCCAGGTCACCTGTCTGAAACCTAGCAATAGTTAGAAAAATGACTTTTACAAAAACAAAATCTTACTTTTCAAAGAATACAGACCAATAGTAAAGGTTACATACATTTCTAAACTTCTGAATGTTTCATTGACCCTTGCTGGGTCCACTTCTGCTGGAGGTCTACAGCAGAAGTTGGGAAACCATATTTCCACCATAAACCATTCCCATTAAGGTTGTCTCTTGTAACATTTCTGACAGCTGAACTTTCTGATGATTTCTATCAAAATTTATCTCCAGAATCAGGTGTAAAACTGCCGCATCGGTTCAGAGAAATGCTTTTGGAAGCTTCAGAGCCTTGATATCAGAGGGAGCACCACTGCTGGTTCCTGTGACAAGTTGTCACAGGAACCTGAGAAGACAAACATATAATATTTTTCTTTTACTCACATCACAATGTGTATTTCTATTCTGTCAACACTTCATGGCAGTCAAAATACCAATTACCTGACACATTTTCATAAAACTTCCCTGTTGTTTTTGTACAAAGCTGTATGTTTTGATTTTTCAGGTACTGAGAAGATTTCTTGCAAAGAAGATGAGAATGTCATCCTTCCTTGTTCTTTTAAAGAAACACTTACAACTAAGCGCTTTGACTGGAAGAAAGATGGAAAAGATGTACTTCTATATGATAAAGGCAAAGTTCAGTTTTTAAGTCCAGATGAGCAGTTCAGCCGTCGGGTGTCTCTTTTTCCAGATCAGCTCAACTCTGGAAACGCTTCAATAAGTATCAAAACAGCACAGGTTTCAGACAGAGGAAATTATACCTGTTTGTATATTGATTCAGCAAAGAGTTACACAATTGAGCTTACTGTTGGTGAGTGCTTTTATGGAAAACTTTTAATTTGGTGATTGCCAATGTTTATTTAATATATATGTATATATATATAGAGAGATATAGATATATATATATAGATATATCTATATCTCTATATATATAGAGATATAGATATATCTATATATATTTATATATATGTATAT
>CAEGAD010001339.1:0-72893 GCA_903067055.1 Poeciliopsis paucimaculata
TATATATATATATATATATATATATATATATATATATATATAAATGTATATGTACATTACCTGCAGATGAGATGAGGAGGAACCAAACAGCCCAGATGAACAGAAACATTTTCTGCTGGTTCTTGGAGTCGTCCAGATGTTCCGTTTCTGCAGTGAAGCCGTTTGGACCTGCTGTGAATCGGTTTCCTACCTGCTGCTAAATGCAGCTCCGTCAACCTTTACAGCTCTTAAATAGACGAAATATAACAGGAAATGCTGTTTTAAGCAGTGATACTTCAGAGGAACATTCATGAGGTAAGTGTTGAGGATAAACAGAAACGGTTACAAGCAGAAAAACAGGAAACCCACATTGTTAGGACAGAGTCTGAAGCAGCCTCAGCCGGTTCTTCTTCTTGGTTTATTATATATTAGCGTTAAAGAAACTCTGAGGTCATGTTGCTCATAGGCCATCAGATAACCAGCTCAACTAAACTAAACCACAGAAACTAAGTGTAACCCTTCTTGAAGGTTGGTGGTTGCCGTAGCAACCGGTCGCACTCAGCTCCTCCCCTTTTTCAGTTGCCATCTGTGGCTGCGATACGCATCAGATTCAGCGCTGTGGGGTTTATTATTTATTACAAGTATTAACAAGTTGCATTTGCTTTGACAGACTTTTAATGTTTTAACCAAACCAGAAGTCGTGATTTTACAAAGTTTAAAAGCAATTGTAGTTTTTCAGTCGGTTAAACTGATTTTACTGCAACCCGTTCAGCTGCACCCAAACGGACCAGTCAAAGTTTTCATTTCAACAAATGTCAGACCAAAGCACTTTCATCAGATGCGTCTGAATCACAGATCAGGTCAGAGTTCAAGTCAGCCCTTAAACAAATCCAGTAAATGTATGTTGATAGACATTTTAGAGTGGCCTAGTCAAAGTTTGATAAAAAAATAAAAATGTTTAGCCTAAAATAAGGGATTGCATAAATATTCCAGTCAGCCTGCACATCTGGACGCTGCAGTTTTCCTCCTTTCTTCTTGCTAAGGTGTTCCAGTTCTGTCAGGTTGGTATGGATCAGCTGGGAACGGTTCTGGGCTTTGACTAGGCCACTCCAGAATATCTTCATACCGTTTCTGTAAAATAAATGCTCTCTTAAACTCTCAGATGGAAACTAATTGTCCTGCAGGATTTTCCTAAATTTTACTCAATAAGTTGTTTTTTTGTATCCATCCCCTGACTTGTACTTTCAATAACCTTTTTACTGCCAGTAACGGACAGAGGAAGTGTTTTTTCTATGTCACGTCTTTATCTGACAGTTAAGTCATTAGTTTGTTTTAGGTTGTCGTGGCTTCCTGTAGGTGAGGAAGGGCTTAAAAAACCTGTGACTCATTTTAAGAAAGAACAAAAATCCTCCTGGTGTTTCTCAAATCTCCTCTCAACAGAAAACAAACATTAAATTTATTTATTAAATATGCAAAGCCAAACTTTACTGATTCTTTCTGAGACATTACCGCAACAAATAGAAGATTTAACGTAGAACAGACAGAAAACAGGCCCATGATCTGTAATCTGGTTCTGCTGCATTCACACCAGTCCTGGTCAGTCGGATTTAATCCGGCTCCAGTCCGTTTGTATACAAAGATGTGAAAACTTTTGTCCGCCTAAAAGCCTCAGTTTCTGTTCAGTTGAAACAAACAGTTTTAATGAACATGTGAATGCTAAGCAGACCGTAGAACGCTCTGAAAGCAGGAAGTGGATTAAAACGCAGGGCATTCTGGGTAAATGCAACCAAAACAAACATGTTAGCCTAGCGATAGCAAAAAGAGATTTGGCTCGTGTTTTTCTACCAAAGACAACAGAGAAATACTAACTGCTAAAACCCATTCTTGTTTACATTTCGTGAAGAAGGATGTTCTTCTTCTTCTTGAAATTTATTGGCAGTTGGCAAGAAACGTTAGGTTAGCATTGCTGCCACCAACTGGTAAGGAGTGTGAACTGCATGACATAAAATAAAATAAAATAAAATAAAATAAAATAAAATAAAATAAACAAAAAACCCCCGAAAACCTGAAAATGTTGCAACTTTGTCCCAAATCAAACTGAGTCTCCTGGACCATCAGGCGTAAAAACAGTTAAAACGAAATCAATAAAGTCCTCAGTTGGTTAGAAGTGCAGAAATGTGTGTGTGCGTGCGTGTGTGTGTGTGGTTTCATGCCGTTTGAACTGGAAGCCTAACTGCTGCCTGACTTGATAAAACGTTTCTTCTTCTGATGTCTCAGAGAACCAACTGCTGGTTATTTAGCTTCTCCAGGTTTATTGGACAAATATCAGACATTTAATAACTCATCTATCCAGTTCACACTGCAGAAACACAAAATCTTAAAAAGTTCTCTAGTTTAGTGCAAATGTAACTTGAAATAAGTAATTTTTCAGCAAGAAATAGGAGCTTGGTTTAAGTCAATAATATGAAATGAAAAAGAAAATACAAGTTTCACTTATAGGAAAAATAATCTGCCAGTGGGACTAAAGTTAGTTTTAATCATTATTAATGAATTATTGGCTTTAAAAAGCTCCTTGCTGAAAAGTTACTGATGAGTCAGTTTTGTGTTATTTTAAGTGTGCTGAGTTATTTGCACTAGAATCTAAAACACTTTGTTAGATTCTTGCAGCGCTCGCTCTCTGGTTCGGGTTTTACTGTAACCTGGTTCTGCTGCCACGCCTCCCGGTTCTGTCTGTCAGTCTGAAAGTTTTCCTAGAAAATAGAAAAGGGAAATAATAAAAGTTGAACTGGAGGAAGAGCAGTTTGACTGAGCAGGTTTCTCTGACAGCAGCACATGGTCTGAAAACAAACCCCTCTGACATTTCCAGCCACACCGATTCCAACTTTGCCAATCACAAATCAAACTCCACCCCTGGAGAAGAGGAGGTGTGTGTGTGTGTGTGTTAGACTCCTATTCTCTAAATAACCTGTTGGTCCAGTCAGACTAACATCGGTCAACGAAGCAGCTGCTCCTCTGCTCTTCCCTTTTCTTCCGGATTTCCTCTGAGCTGATTTCAGCTGAGTCACGGTAAGTTTCCGTGGTTTTTTAAGTATTTTTTACACGTATGTGTTTCCCAGCATTTCACTGACACCGGCTCAGTTTCCAGCTCCGAGCTTCAGCCCAGGAAAAGTTTACTGTCACTTCTGTAAGTGAGTAACTAACCTTGACTTACATTACAGAGTCAAATCTCATTTATTTCTGAGCTCAGTTTGATGTTTTAAAGCTGGAGGTTAATTATTGTTTAGTTATAAATTCTTAATTCATGGAAATAATAAAAAATCCTTGAAAGTGTAATAAAAGTTTATGATATTTATGAGACAGGATATGAAGAGGGGATTAACTGAATCCTTTTATCAGTTTAACACCAGAAGGTTTTCGGCGTTTCAATAAAAGTTTCCTCTGTGATTCAAACATGAAAACAGTCAGTGAAGGTAAATAAATTATCATGAAATATATTCTAATCAGTTTTTCTCTTCTACCATTAAAACATATGAAATCTTACCAAGTATTATAGTTTCTATTACAAATATCTCTACATGTGAAGTAAGACGAAACGTACAAAGAACTTTTCAGCAAGAAACAGGAGCTTGATTTAAGTCAATGATTCGTTAATATTGATTATTTAATGGATAATAAGTAATTTTCATGTGTTATAAATGAAATAATCCACCAATGGAATTCCTCTTTTCTTGTAA
The DNA here is from genome assembly GCA_903067055.1 of Poeciliopsis paucimaculata. Taxonomy (NCBI): domain Eukaryota; kingdom Metazoa; phylum Chordata; class Actinopteri; order Cyprinodontiformes; family Poeciliidae; genus Poeciliopsis; species Poeciliopsis paucimaculata. The sequence goes on from CAEGAD010001339.1 coordinate 3,714, forward strand.
AAGTCAATAAAAATCAAATTTTTTACTAATTAAGTGGTAAAGTTTGCTTCTATAAAGTTACTGGATATACTACTTATTGCTGCTTATTATCGTAAATCGAAGAGGAAGAAAAAACCTTTTCGTTTCGAACGTAAAATGTTTTTAATAATTTTGCAGTTTAGTGAATTGGAGCTGAATGAACTTGATTTTCACAAAGCGGTTTAACCATCAGAGCGTTTAAAATGTTTTCAATACCAATGAACCGATGATGGTTTGACCTCAAGGTCACACAGATCGTTGAGTAAGAACAGACTGAACAACTGGTGAATTTAAAACACATGCAGGAATCCAAACAGTGAGAAAACCAGAGTTATAAACAGTTTTACCTCCTGATTTAATCTGTGATTCTGACGGAAAACGTTGGTTCTGATTGACCTTCAGCCAGAAATAAAAGGTGGATGAATCTTTTCATTTGGGGTATGTAAACTTCTGGCCTCAGACTCAGATCTTCTGTTGCATATAAAAAGTTTTCCTCATGGGTTTTATGCATGTTTTGGTTTTGATCAATAATAAATACAGAGCCAATATCAAAACCAATACTGAATCTTTGATTATTAAGGTTTTAATCATCACTTTGGTGGGCTTTTTAGAGTAATTTTGTTAAAAACCGGAACACAAAGTTTAAAGATGGTTTTATTTTTATTACATATTAACATGATAAGCAGAAACAATGGAAACATTTTATGCATTTTTCGAGAGTAAATCAAAGTAATAATAAAAAACTGAGGAAGATTTTGAAACATCAAGATGGAATCTGAAACTGAAGTATTGATCTGATACCGATACCGACTTTGTACTGATAATATCAATATTCTGTATTGATCTGCTCGCCTCTATCAACCAGGTTGTCTAACTGTTCCCACAGCATCATGCTGCCAAGGCCATGCTTTACTGTGTGAATAACTTTCTTTAAACAACAGTTTCATCCTGTTGCTCCTCCATAAAGGTCAGATTTATAATCAATAATCACCCCCTCCTCCATGTTCTGATCTCACTGCAAAAACATCAAATATTACCAAGTATTTTGGTGCAAATGTCTCAGTACACCTGAAATGAAACAAAACTAACTTGTAAATAACTTTTCTGCATGTCACAGGATCTTGTTTTGAGTCAATAATTTCTTAATATTCATGAAAAAGTTCTGCTTCAATTAGAAGATTATTTCACTTATAAGATGTGAAAAATGTCTTAGAATCATTTCATTTGGTTTAATTTCATTTTTCTCTGTTCTCTGATGGTTTTTTAACAAGATCATCACAGAACAGAACAAAGGAAGGTGAATGCAAATGCACGCCACACTTTTCAGCTTTCTCTGTAGAAATATTTTTAAAAATGCATCGCTGTCCTTCCTCTGCTCTGCGCTTCTTTACTGCAGATCCTGCACTTCTTCTCAACAGGAAATAAACAGTGAATTTCTCCCGTCATAAATTACAGGATCAGCTCTGGGCTTTCCAGGTGATAATGGGACATAATGGGATTCTTCAGCAGCTCATTACACTTTAAGAGGCCATTGTCTTCAGCTGTGCTGCAGGAAGGATTCAGGGTAAACATGTAGAAACCCTGAAGGGTCACACAGTCCTGATGAAGTCAGAGAAAGAAGCGGCCCTCTGGTTCCGCTCCGTTTGGTCTGAAGACTGAAGATCGTGTCCAGATAGTCTGAGTCTTTATGGAGCATGACAAACAGAGAAGACAAGGGGATGAAAGGGAGGCTTGGCTTAAAGGATAATACACAAGATTAGAGTAAAATAAATGTCTGGGGACAAAAAAGAACCATTTATTTTGGGGAGAAGACTCAACAAAAATAAGCTAAAAATAAGTTTCAAGACAGAAACTTGTAATTGTTCTCACTCATCAAGGGATTTTCTTCAGAAAAGCTGCTTAAATTGCATGTTTTCTTTTGTCAATATGATGAAGGATGTCTGTAATTACTCCTTGTTGCTTCTGTGTCTGTAATGCCAACCCACCCAGAGAGATCCAAGGACCAACCTGCCACAAGAGGAACTTCAGAGCAGAGGCAGGGCGTTTAAATGCCTGCAGCTGAAAGGACGCCATGTCAGCGTTGTTCACCTGGACCTGCCTGCTGCTGCTGTGGACCGGCTCGGCCGCGCAGGACAAAACTCCCGGTAAGACACACAGCGCCTCTTTGTCCCGCAGGCCGAGTCCGTCTGGCTGCAGGGAAACGTTAGGAAAAGCTTTCTGAGCAGAACCCGATACTCTGCAGAACAACAACAACACAACCATTCAGCTCTGCTGCCGCACAGCAAAATCCCTTTTTAGTTGGGTCAAACTCTGGCACCAGGTTGGAAAAATGATCCCAGTGCTGACATCCACTCAGCTGCAGCCTGCGAATATTAATGTGGACAGAAGTTTAAAAAATGGGAGGAGAAACAGACGGATGAGGACAATGTGAAGGAATCTCTGCTCATATCTTTATCTCAGATTTTGGTTATAATTTATATTAAAAAAATATAAATTGAGGAGAAAATCAATTTCTTCTGTCAAACCAAATACTTTTCAGATGTTGCACCCTGAAAAAAACCACAAACTTTTATAATTTTTATCTAGTTTTTTCCAGTTTCTAGTGCAAATACCTCAGTACACTTTAAATAAAATAAAAAACAACTTTTCAGCAAGACGTAGAAGCTGTTTTAAGTCAATAAGTATTTCAGATAGCAGATTGTTTCACTTATGGGAAAAATGTCTTACAGTGAAATAATCTGCCAAGTTTCATCAACATGAAGGAATTATTGTCGACATCTTGCTGAAAACTTACTTGTAAGTTAGTTTTATTTTGTGATTTTGTGCTTTTGCAGTGCAGCGAGGCTGAAAGTAACTAATTTCTGTGATGATAAAAGGATCAACGTGGCAGAACTGTCTGGGTTCTGTTAGCTGGTTTCCACAGCTAACCAGGATGCTGACTCACCAACAGCTCACTGGGAAACATCCTGGAACTCAAACAAATCATCTCCTCAAATATTTCCCTCTCTAAAATGCACACTATTTAGTTTTTCAGCTTTATTAAGAACCTGCTACGTGTTTTTCCTGGCAGCTGCTGCCTCTGGTCCTGGAAAATAACATAAAACTGTTCAGCTCCCGTCTTCGTTCGAACCCAACCTACGTGCATAAAAGCACGTCTGAACCACGCAGGGAATGACTGGGGTCTGAATTGTTTCTTTGCCAGTATCGTACACCAGCTCGTTTCAGATGGCAGATCTTTGTTTCAGGCTTTTGCTGCAACAAGAAGCTGAATTCTGCTACAACCTGAAAGCTCAGGAGATTTTACAGAGCCGTTTAATGTCCTCCTGTTTCTGCACAGGATTCAACAAGCAGATTGCAATAATTACAAGCAGGAGAAACCAAGAGGAGTGCAACACATTACACTGCAGAAACATCAAGTCTTTTAAAGTATTTTGGTCTGGTTTCTGGTGCAAATATCTCATTACTAACTTATGCGTAAGTTTTCAGCACAAGACATTAAGAAATGATCTCCCACTGAAACTAATACATCTTCCATAAATATTAAGGAATTATTGACTTAAAACAAGCTCATATGTCTTGCTGAAAAGTTACTTCTAAGTTAGTTTTGTCTTATTTCAGGTGTCTGAGATATTTGCTCCAGAAATTGGACAAAAGTTCTTGATAATATTTTGAGTTTTTCAGTGTAAAGAGAAAAATCAGCAGCTGTCATTATTATTTTCAGTATTTCTTTTATTAATTCAGAGTAGGTTGAACCTGTCCTGTGTAGATGAGGCTTAATAAACCCAACCTAACCTTCTCTGAAACATCTGGAAGACAACAGATCTCTGTTCTTCTGTTTCTGGGATTAAAAAGTTTAATTTTCTAACGTTAATCCTGTTAAATCACCGGCGTATTGGAGCCGCGTTTGGCTGCCAAACTCTTTTATGCCGATTTAAAGTTGAAGGCATTTAACAGCGCAGCGTCACAGGTGGTGCTAACAGCTGCTCTGCAGGTCCAAATGAGCTGTGGGTCAGAAATGTTGGCAGCCGCAGCTGGAGTTTACAAGAACAGCAAGAATGAGAAGGCGGAGCGGAGAACACGAGCCGGCAGTAAAACACGGAGAGGAGGGAAACGAGTCGCTCCTGTGTGAACACGCTCTGCAGCCAGGCGGGAAAAACACAAGGATCTGTAGCTGAGGCCCAGATTTTAAACGAGTCGGTGCTACTGTGTGTTCAGAGTGAACATACAGGAAATAAAACAGATTATTAAAAACCTGGAAGGCCTTTTATTCTGCATCCGCCCTGATCTCTGTCTGATTCACAAAGCGAGTAGCACGAAAGACTTGGTGGTGCAAAGATACCATCGACTTAAGGAAGTCTGAGAGTTTCAAAATGTTGCAGTTCTCCTATCTTCATAACTTCAGATTACAAACCCAGCAGACAATCTGTGTCCAGCAGACACAGATTATTTCTCTCTGGAGGAAAAAACCTGATAAAGAGTCAGAGAGGAATCAGGTTCAGGATGTTTTAATCAGTAGTTTAGTAAAACAAACAGTGAATTAAGGCTGCAGTTTTGGAGCTTTTTAAAAAATATGTTTTTTTAAATTATTTTTGTTAAAACTGTCCGTTTATGAGAGATAATCTGTGAACAGATGGATCTCTGCCTTCTAGTGATTTCACAGCAAAAACACAAAAGGATTTTAAAACTAGTTCCTGGTTCTATATCTAAATCAATAATTTCCTAATATTGATCAAAAAGTATCAGTTACGAGGATATTGTAAAGTATAATATGGGGAAAATGTTTTGTTTTCCCGGCATTTCACTGATAACTATTAAATTCAATCAGTTATTGACTGAAAACAAACCTCTGTATGTTGTTGAAAACCAACTTTTCAGTTAGTTTTGTTTTGTTTCTGATGACAGAAGCTATTTGCTCCAGAAACCGGACAGAAATTCTCCGTAATACTTCAACCACACCTTCAGCCAAACTGGTCCGATGTGTCGTTTTTTCTCTTTACTAATCGCTCCATTTAAACTGAACTCAACCTGCAGATGATCATGAAATATTAAATAAAGAATGCATTAAGTCAGACCCAAATCAGGGCAATTAGATTCAACTTTCCCTCAGAGAAAAGTCAACAACAAGTTTGTGGGTTTTTAATGAACCATTTAAGTTGTGTTTTCCCTCCAGCGCTTCACAAGAGTGGAAATTACTAAACCTGCAGACACAAGTTCAGACCAGTGAGCAACATGTTGATCCTTTAAACGTCACACATAAATCAGTTTAACGCTGTTTGAGTCGGTGTCAGTCAGAGGTTCATCTTCAGAGCTTGTTCTTCCAGAGTCTCCATGTTTTAGAGACTCTGTTGTTTTTGCTCAATAAAATGTGGTTCCATAAAAATAAGGATGTTTTCCAAGAGGTTTGCTTGGTGCTAATATTCGTGGAATAAGATATGATCAACATAACAAACCCACACTCCAACCTTTTCCAGGTAGACGAAGGTTGGACTGGTTTCCATAACTTCCTGAATTTCCTCCTGAAGGATCTCAGATCCACGGATGGTTTCTGCTTTTCTCATGAACTATTAGGCGATCATGTCAGTGTTGGCAACATTATTTCTCCTTTTTTGGTCATTATGAAACCAAGTACTTCTAGATCTATTTATTATAGATACTGAAAACATAGAGCCACAAAATCCAAAGCTAGATCATCAGCTGAGTTTAGGAGCCCATATTGAAAACTGTTTATCCAAAGGTCATAAATACTGTTTGACCGACGGTTTAATGGCTATAAATCACAATCTTTCTCTGTCTGTAAACATGAAGAGACTTCAGAAACATTAAGGTTGTATTCACACCTGATAGTTCTGGAGACCCGGTTCCATTGGAGGCCAAAACTGGATCATTTGTTTTCAGTTGGTGTTGTTTCTTCCTCTCTGCTCTGAGTCAAACCAGCCGAACCTTTTGAAAAAGCTGTTCCCCTCCTGGCCTGTGGGGGCGCTGCACCAACAACCACTGAAGGAAACGACACAAAAACCTCTGAAGAAAACACTGAGCACAACTTCCTTCTTCTGACACGTAAACAAAAACGAAGTGGCATCAGATTTTAGAGGCTGAGGATTCCTCTTCAGTGTTTGGTAAAAGGCAATGAGCCATTTCTCCTGTTAGCGCGAGGCTAGCTCATTTGTTCTGGTTGTATTTACCCAGAATGCCCTGTGCTATAGTCCACTTCCTGCTTCTGGAGCGGTCTCTGGTCCGCTTGGTGCTCACATATGCATTCAAACTGCACCAGATTTCAATTCAACCAGACAGACGAGGTTTGTAGGCGCACCAGAGTTTGTTTTATTGGTTCGATTAGCATTCACATCTCCCCACAGGAACTGGACTTTCTAGATGAACGGACTGAAGTTTGATCAAAGCAAACTAAGGTTTGCAAGAAAGAACTTTGGAAAAGCACTTTGGAAAGAAGGGACACATCTGGAATGATTTTTGCTCCCTCTTTTGTGTAATCTAACCTCAGAAGGATTAATGTGCAGCAGGAGCAGCATGGAGGCAGCGTCATGGTTGGATGATTGATTTGTCATCCTAATGTGAAATGTGAAGCCAGAGCGTTTCTCAAGCCGTGAATATTTGACCGGACAGAAAGCGGCTCTGGTGGCTCAGCTGTGGTACGCAGAACTCTGCCGGCTCGGCCCGGTCCACTTTTCCTCCCACAGAAAGGTTATTGCATTTCAGAGCAAAGTTTTTCTGACTGATCTCATCCTGGAGAAAAAGGTCACGTGCCCAGGGGCATTCTGGGTAACCATCAGTGATAAAAACAACACATAAGTGTAAATCTTCATAAAAAGCCCACAAATAACAACACAAAGCAGTCTTTATATGGCAAGACATTACTGACAATAATTATGGGAAAACAGAACAAAAACACAAATGGATTATGACAGATGTAGTGATATTTTTAAAAATTTAGAGTAAATGTTTATTTATGGTAAGCCCTTTTAACATATAATAGTAAAGAAATTGTGCATTTTTAAACTAAATATCAAAGAATCAATTCTTCCTGGTGTAAAAGTTACATATTTCAGGAATCTTGACCATTATTCATCCAAGGACATGTTAAAGATTTTGAGATATTTTACATTTTATTTTTACGTCTTCGGAATTAATGTCTTCTTCTTATAATTTGTTTCTCGTTTTGTTGGTAAACATCGACGGTTTGAACTGAATTTAATTGGTGTTTGTCCTATTAAAGGCTGGTTCTGGATTAGAAGAAATTAAAGTGTGAGAGTTTAGTGCTTATCTGGTGCAACGTTGCCATCTGGTGGCCGGAAGACTTAAAAACAAAAATTAACTCTTAAAAGAAGATTTTCATTCCTTCTTCAAAAAACAGCATTAGATCTGAAGCAGCCTGTCTTCAGTCCTTCGTGTCAGTGGATTGCAGATGTGAAATAGAGTTTCTATAATCTGGAGCAAAGCTTCAAATCGTGGCACATTGTCCCTTTTAAGCCAAAGTTAATAATCTTTACCATGTTGTGTTCCAGATGTTGCGGTGATCTGCTTTAACTCGGAGGACTGCGTGCTGCCCTGCTCCTTCCGGCCCGGCCAGAACGAGATGGTGGAGTGGTCCCGACAGGGGGCGCTGGTCTACAGGTTCGACAGAAACGGCAGTAAGGAGACGTTCACGCTGCCAGAGCTGGCCGATCGGGTCTTCGTCTCTGCGCAGCAGATTTCCAACGGGAACGCCACCCTCATCCTGAGGCGCAGCGCCCCGCAGGACAGAGGCCTGTACAGCTGCCACGTCCTGACCTCAGGAGGACAACACACCGCCAAGGTCATCCTCAAGGTCGAAGGTCAGCCACAGGAAGAAATAAGAGATTTCTGCTGGGTGAATCCAGGATGCGGCTTGTTTGGGTCTACAAAGCTTTATGAGATTTTATTTTAATTAAAGAATAAATATGTTTTTAATATGTTGATGGCATTTTCTCTGCTCAGGATTTACTTTATATTTCTTAACATTATGTGAAACCTCACAGTTCTCATCCAGATTTCCCACAAAAACACAAAATGTTATCAAGTATTTTATTGAGTTTCTAGTGCAAATATCTTACTGCAGCTGAAATAAGACAAAAATAAAATAAGTAACTTTTTAGCAACTTATAGGAGCAAGAATTTCTTAATATTGATCACAAATGACTAGTTTCACTCCTAAAACATGTCAATATCTGTGTCAAGTTTATTTATGTAGGACTCTTAAAACCAGGGTGAAATTTCACCGAGGTTTCAATAAAATGACAGAAAATAAAACTAAAACATCACAACAATAATCAGACTTTCTAAAATCAATATTGAGAAATTATTGACTTAAAACAAGCTGCTATTTCTTACTTAAAAGTTACGTTAAGCTGGTTTTGTTTAAAGTTTACTAAGATATTTGCTTCGTAACCAAACAAAAATACTTTGCGAGATTTTGTGTTTTTGCAGTGCAAACCCTTTTAAATGATAATAAATCTTAATATCTAAATGTTAAGAAACACAAATGATATATAGAGTAAATAGTAACTGTCTATTTCACCCTAATCATGGATCTATTTAGTCTATTCAGTCTGTTTCCCTGTCCGTGGTTTCAGGGCGACAATGTTCCAGTAAGTTCAGAGGTGCTGCGTCTAAAGTTAGCTGGATGACAATGACCTCACCAAACTATCAGACTATATCAGGCCCTGACCTTCAGCGCCTATCAGCTGAACTCTGACGGCCGTCCTGTTTGTGCTGCAGCTCCGATCCGAGGCCTGTTTCTGGAGCAGTCGCGGCTCAGCGGCTACGAGGAGATCAAGTGCTCCGTGCCGGACGTTTTCCCAGCTCCGCGTGTGACCTGGGCGACGGAACCGCCCACCTTCGAAGACCTGCGGCCCGTCACGCGCAAGCAGGTCAAAGAGAACGGCTTGTTCTCTGTGGACAGCCGGCTGACGAAGCTGAAGGGCCGACCCGACCTCATCTATATCTGCAAAATGTCGACTTCCTACAGCCGGTCGACGTGGACCGCATCGCTCAGGGAGAGAGGTACAGGAGCAAAAACTATAAAAGTAGAAACTTATAATATTTGCTCCATTTTCACATGAAAACTACACAAAACACTGAGATGAAAATCCTCTTCTTTAACAGAATCCTTTAAGCGGCACAACAAATACATCATAAACTGAGCAGCTGTAAAACATCATGTCATTGAATTGGCCTCAAGAACTTTTAGTTTGGATAGAAAAGCACTAAACAAGATGAAGTCAGTCCATCTAAAGTCTGTTATTAGGTTATTTAAAATCATCTCCAGCAGACTTCAGGTTCTCCTCATTCACCAGTTTGTTATGGTGTTCCACAAGGTTCTGTCCTCGGTCCGGTTTTCTTCTGATTCTTTTTAAAAGTTTCAGGAAACATAACAGGCGGTATGATGTTATGCTGATGACACACAGCTTTATTAATAGGCTAGAAAACGCTGACAGGTCGACAATAATATGATTTTTTTCAGCCAAACAGATCATGGGTCCAAAAAGCCTCTGTATTCAGCCTGGTTGGAAGAAAAGGAAAGAAATAATAGCAGACCTGATACTTTGAAACATTTACCTGATGTTTTACAGAAATAACAGGAACTGAGGGACGAGACCTGACCATTCGCTGCTTGGCTCCCACTTACCTGAAGAACCCGTCCCTTTACTGGACCTTCTCCAGAGGGGACAACTCCACCCTCATCCTCAGCTACAACAGCCAGTCGGACCGCAAGGTCTCTGCGCCGTCCTGGGACGGCCACCTGGACCTGGACGTCTACAAAGCCAAGTTCGGAGACGGCTCTCTGCGTCTGATGGACCCCAGACACCAGGAGCACAGCGGCAGCTACGCCTGCGAGTTCTCCGAGAAGTTCAGCCGACACATCGAACGCAGCCAAGTCACCATCAGCGGCCCTCATGGTAACGTCCCCGACGCGCCCGCTGCATCTATAGACTAAAACATGAGTCCAGAACAAACTGTTAGGAGGTTTGTGTTTATTTAAAATGGAAATATTCTTTTAAAAAAATCAAAATAACTTTACTCTACCAGCAGGTTAACTGCAACAAATATGGATAGAAACTGCCAATGTTGTTCATGTCCCAGCATTAAGTAATGACCTGGTTAACCAGACAGACAGAGAAACTAAAGCAGCTGTTCAGGTGTGGATGGGGATCGAACCCACGATCTTTGGTTTACGAGACCAACGCCTTACCGCTTGGCCACCGCACCCTGACAGCATTTAGAGCAGAACTCGCTGCCTTCATCTCCTCAGACAGATGACTCAGGTTGGTCAAAAATAGTCACAAATAAAGAAATTAAGAAAATGTAGAACAGAAAAAAATGCATCAAAATCATGTAAAAGTTTCATTTTGTCAGTAAATATTTCAGACTTGAAATAGTTTGATTCATGAGAGAAAACAATTTCTACTTAAAATATTTAAAATAATCACTGACACATTCAACTCTTAAAGACATTTCACTATAAAACTTTTTATCTGACAGGAAGTTGCTCTTAGCTGAAAGTAAAAACCTGAAAAGTGTGGCCTGCACGTGTATTTAGCCCCCATTACTGAACATGTTGCCAGATTGGATGGAGAACTTCTGAAAACAAAAATTATACAGTTTTACGTCACATTCTCAATTGGATTTATGTCTGAACTTTGACTAGGCCATTCTATGACACCAATATGCTTTGATGTAAAGCATCCTGCTGTAGATTTTGTACGTTTTAAGGTTTTTTAGAAATAGAAATGATTCTCTGGACATTTTCCAGGATTCATCTCCATCCATCTTCCCTTCTCTTCTAGCCAGCGTCCCTGTTGCGTCGTTGCAGCTGTTTCCATTTTTAATTACTTGGATTGTTGTTGTCTGATCTTCTGTGCAGCTTTCTCCCTGACTGTCTGCTCTGATCCTGGATGGGCTGAAAATAAAACCGATGAATCATGTATGTTCCAGTTCTGTGCGTTGTGTTCCTGAGCGTTGCTGTCTCTGTTGCGTCGCAGGGCAGCGCAGCACGGCGGAGAAGCCGTCCTATTGGTGGATCCTGGGTGTGGCGGCTGCTGGTCTGGTTCTGGTTCTGGTAGGATTACTGGCCTTCCTGAAGCTCAGAGGTGAGACGGCAAATTAAGTGAAAACACTAGAATATTCTGCACAGTTTTGAGGAAAAACCAGTTTTGGTCTCGGCAGACCTGTGATTTCAGTAAAAGCAGCTTTTCAGATGTTTGTCTGGAGCAGCAGAGGAAATGTTTCTGCAGAACTTCACTGCAAACGCTCAGTTCTGCTCTGAAAACTTTAATTCATACAGACATTAAAACCACTGAATGATGAAAAAATAAAGATTATTTTATTTATTTCTACTTTTAAACTTTTATTTTCTTCATCAGTTGTGTTTTTTACCTTCATCTCAGAGAATTTTAACTTTGTATTTTATAATTTCTCCATTTTTATAAAAAGTTTGTTTTTTAAATTCTAATGTTGAAGGCAATGAAACGACAATTGATTTTAGTTAAATTATTAAGATTTAACTGGATGCGTGTGTGTGGGCGTGGCTGTGTGTGTGTGTGGGGGTGTGCGTGTGTGTGTGTGGGCGTGGCTGTGTGTGTGTGTGGGGGTGTGCGTGTGTGTGTGTGTGTGTGTCCTCCACTTCCAGGAAGAGACAAGAAGCCCAGAAATCATTATGATGAAGAGACGGAACTGAACTGGGTCAAAGGTCAGTCTCCATAAACACAAACTGAATAGGTATTTAAGAAAACCTCCACCAGGTGGCGCCAGAGGACATCTGCTGTAATCAGCCACCTGTTGCTCTCTGATGACGTGGTTTGTTATTAAAGTGGTCAGATTTAACCAGAATTATTTAGGTTTTATGAAAATATATCAACATTAGTGTAATAAATGTACAATGTTCTAAAACAAAGGCTTAAATCAACATTTTATAAAGATTTCTTCTGCAAAGCCACAAAATCTTATCAAGTATTTTTGGTTTTGTTTCTTATAAATAACTTTTCAGAAAAAAATAGGAGTTTGTTTTACTCAATAAGTGTTGGATTATTACAGTTATGGAAAAAATGTCTTAAGTTAAATAATATGTCAGAGAAACTAGTCTGTAATTTGATTTAAAAAAATGAATTATTAACTTAAAAAACGCTCCAACGTCTTGCTGAAAAGTTACTTCTAAGTTAGTTTTTTTAATTTCTAGTGTCTTAAGAAACTAAATCAAAATACTTTGTAGGATTTTGTGTTTTTGCAGTGTATAGTGAATTAATTTGAGTGTTTTGTTTCAGAAGGAGAATCGCCGCAGTAACCAGCTTATTGGACCGACAGCGGACTGAACACTGAACTGAAACATTCTCCTTATTTTAAACGTTTCTCTGGATTCAGAAGAAGATGAGCTGCTGAGGCTCAAACTGGACCATGAGGTCCCAAAAAGCTGCTTTCTAATTTCTCATATGGGGTTTCAGAGAATCTCTGAATGAACTTCCTGAATTTATTTTTCTCTGATCTGCATCCAGAGTCTGGATGTTGCTGCAGTGAGTCCTGACTTTACTGGAGCGCTAAAAACGATGGTTTGGAGCTTAAACTGGAGTTCTGTGGAGAGGAAATAAGTAGTCAGTATCATATACTGCAAAAACAGAAAATCTCATTCAGCCTTTTGGTTCAGTTTCTAGTGAAAGCTGACACCTCAGCACCACACGTCCTCTGCCGTGCCTGACAGGAGTCACAGGGAGCGTTTGCTGATTAAACCACACAGTCATCAGTTGATGTTTGTTGATCATCCGTTCTCTTTACCTCATCCTCCCTGCGCGTGGCAGCAGAAACTCTGGTTTTAAACTGTAACGATCCTCTGAAAGACGTTTCCTCAGAAATGCCTTTGTCTGTTTTTATTTTGATGCCTTTGGGGCAAAATGAGGTTAGAAAAGCCCCTCAGCACTGATCTCCTGAAAAACAAGCAAATAAAAATCACTTTGTTTGCATTGATTTTCAGGCCAATAAAATGAATCTCATAAAACATTATAAAATGTTAAATTAAAAGATTTTTCTGCATTTCATCTGTAACAGAGGAGATATATATATATATTTTATACTGAAGGTGTAATCTGTGACTCGTCTATAATAACTGTTTGATTATTTTTATCAGATGTTGTAGAATCAAGGAGCTGTCTGTGTTGTTATTCATTCAGAAATATAAGAGTTCAGAAATAGATTTAAGCTGCAGATAAAGCGTCAGATGGGATCCACAACCAGATTGATCCATATCTGGATTATCAGGATTAATGTTCTCCCAGTTCTGCTGCTGGTTTTCTGAACGTGATGAAAAGTTTCCAGGAAGAATCTGAACTAAAACGGATCAAACTTTTATAGTTTTCTAAGGTTAAAAGGAGAGAGGTTGTTTCCTGTAAGAGCAGTTCCTGAGCTCTGGATGAATTTTGAGGAGAGATCACTGGTTTTTACTGGTTTTTACTGGTTTTCACTGTTTTGTTTTGTTATTTTTTTTTACTGTTTTTACGTTTCTCTGCACCGCTGCTCCTGATATCATAAAAACTCTCTTCACTGCCTTTGTCATGAATAAAGTTTTTATTAAAAGAAACAGAATCAGTTTTATTTTGACTTCATTGGTTTTTAATGAAGTCAAAAACCAATGAAGGGTAAATCAAACCAGATTTCAGCAGATGTTGCAGGTTTGCCACTGGACTGTCAGGAGTGAAAATACCAGCAGATCTCCTGAGAGAGGAAGCCAGAGGACCTGGAGGGAAACAAGTTATTCTAGCTTTTAACCCAGCACCTTCAGGACAGCTGCACCACCAGCTGCACCACCAGCTGCACCACCAGCTGCGCCACCATGCAAGATATTAACCTTTTAAAATACAGGAGTGTGAAACTGCAGCCTGCAAGGGAAACTTTTGGACGTATTTCTGCTCCATAACAGTGTTGGAGGATGAAACACTGTTATAGGTTGTTCATTTGCAATAGTAATGGTATTGCATACCACTACCAATATCTACAATAATGACAATAAATATCTTGAACATTTTACGTAAACCTCTCTATATTTAAAAAGTATACCATTCATACTTCTGTTTTATTTAGAGTTTGATCAGGGCTTATGCGTCGGAGTGAGGTTAGACGATTAGGGACTGGTATTGGACTGGTATTCCAACCAGTCTAGTCTCTAAATATAACTTCTCAGTTATAAGAGGCCCCAACACATTTTGCTCTGCCTCCCACCTCTAATAATAATGTCCAAGAACGATTGAAAAAAAAAAAAAGATTTTAGTTTGTGGAGAAAATCCAATAGAATGATTAATAATTTTTTTTTTTTTTTCAAAGTTTGATTAAAATTGTAATACGGACAGCAGCAGTGGGAGGGTTAGACTGGAGTCCTGCCCTGTTAGGTGATAGCTAATCACTGTTCCAGTCGGACAAGGACAGAGACATGAGACGAGTCAACATGGTCGCCTTCACGTTCTTTCTGATCTTTGGGCTTTTTAACTTGTGGACTTTTACATCAGGAGGTGAGCGGCGTCACTTTTACACTCTTTCATTTCTTGATATTACATTTTTATCCTCATGTTGTTATGGTAGATTTCACTTTGAAAAGGAGGTAAGTAAAGAAAAACCAGTAAAATCTGTTTTCATTCACCCCAAGGATGTTTAACCAAAATGCATTTAGCCTTTGGACATTTTTAAAATAACTTTCACAAGCCGGTCAGACTTTGACCCAGAAATATCCACGTATCTAATCTCTGTAAATGTATCACAGCTGCCAGGGACAAGAAAAACTAAAACGTTAAACTAGTTTTGTTGCATCAAAGGTGGAGGCTCAGTTTCTGTTTTTTTTTTCTTGCCATACTGGATCAGTAACATTCTCATCTATGAACAAGAAACGCTTCGTTTCCTTTAAACATCACGTTATCAATCTGTCTGTCAATCTGTTACTTTTGTTTCCTGCATATTGACTCTGGATGTGCTCAATAATTACTTCAAGTGTAATAACTTTACAACCACACTCATTTAATGGGTTTTATATGACAGAATATGATAAATCAGTAATGATTGTGTCGTAAGATCCAGCACATCTGAGTCAAAGGAATGACTTTTGGAGAAGGAATGCATCTTGAAGTTCAGGTTTGTGGTTCTATAAGTTTGAACTTTGGCTCTCCTGATGTAAAAACACACAGAGGAGTTTAACCTAGAACATGGAAAACAAAGCTGAATATCAAAGCAGGAATCACAGCAAGTTGTGAAAAGGTTCTCAGTATTTCTCTAATAAACTTAATATCTAAATAACATTTGTAGAAACATAATGGATTATTTTCCTACCAGTGCTGCACATTTAGAGATTAAAAACTCTTACAATGTTTCTTTACAGAATAACTCCAGTTCAGTCAGACTGAACAAAGTACATTTGGAAACATCAACTGTTTCAAGTATCAGCACACATCTTAAGAAATCATTGATTCATTCATTTGTCTAAACCAAATGGTCTCAAGCTGCAGACCAGAATCCTGCAACTCTTCATGTGTCCTTGATGTTTGCTGCATGTCTTCTCTCTCTGACAATTTAAAGGCCGTGAATCTTAAAAATGAAAAGAAAAGTGACAAAACCAAGGGATTGCAGAACCTTCCAAACCTTGACTGACATTTTCTGAACACCTGAGTTGAGACAGACTGATAACTTTACTAGCATAAATGAGTGGAAACTTTTACTCATGCATGCTAGTAAACTATGAGTCGTGTTGGTAAAACTTACAGGAGTGGCCATGAATTCCTACTTATGCTCAATCTGAACTGGAGAACCTTTTCTTCAACAAGACATATAGCATCTATAGCATCTATAGCATCTTTGTCATGTATAATAAATCTTTACCAAATCTTCAGCTCTAGTTTAGCATCTTTTCAGTCTAGTTAAATATTGATGTTTAAGTCAAACCTTTGGGTGAACTAACTACAATGAACAAGTAGAAACAGACATTTATCTGACTGTTTGATGTTGCTCATTTTCTCCTTCGTGTCTTTCAGATACTGAGGTCTCCTGTCAGTTCGGAACCGATTGCATCTTGCCGTGCTCGTTAATAATTGGCAAGGAGGTTGTCATCCACTGGATCTTTAAGCCTGGTGACACCAAAGCACAAGTACACTCCTACTATTACAACGGGGATCAGCTGAAAGTGCAGGACCAGCGGTATAAAGGCCGGACCTCGCTGTTCCCTGAGCAGTTCGGTAGTGGCAACGCCTCGCTGCGGCTGAGCGACGTGGGCGTTGAGGACCAAGGCAAATATCAATGCTACACCAGCACCGTCACCGGAAACAAGGACACTTACATCCAGTTAAAGGTTTACGGTACGAAAACAGTCAAACACTGGCTTCCTCAAACACTCAGCTGCATTTAATGCAGACTGACTGAGTCAAAGACTGAAGTCCATCATCATGTTAATCTGTGACACACCTTAAAAGCTGCCCGTCTACATTGCTGACGTAGTCAGTAGGTGCAGTTTAAGACCTTTAAAGGTGATTTATTATACTTCCTTTAACAGGTTAGGGCAGGTCTACGGCCAAAAAATGCACAACTCATTCTGAGATAATGAGACTTTAGTTTGGTACTGCTTTCAGAATGAGCTGTTTTAGGGCGTCTGTCACTTTAAATCCATCTTAACCTTTACAATCATGATGTGAAAATGGTCCCAAATAGATGCTCTATTACACAAATGTACATCTTTGAAAAGCAGAGGTGGAGCCTCCTGCACAACCAGCAAGAATGCTGCAAGTGGTTTCTGGATGGCAAATCAACAACAAAACACTTGTTTGTCCAGCAGCCATTGTGCAGCAAATACAGTAGAAGAACCAGCTGACCAAATGTGCTGTTGTACCACTTGTGTTGCTAGGTAACGGGCTGGGCTCGGCTGGGGTTGCTAGGTAATGCTGCAGTGCCTACTGAATGTGACTTAATAATCTGGAGAGTTTTGAAAGGGCTAATTTTCCAGACACTTAAGAAACATTAACTTAAGAAAAGTTAATGTTTCTTAAGTTAATGTTAAGAAACATTAACTTATTGCCAAGAAAGAGCTGGGGTTGTTCTTAGAGGCAGTAGATTCGTTTTTTTTGATTCCTCAAATGGAATCATAAAAACGTGCAAAATGTGATGTTTGTTTTATAAAACAATAGATAAATAAGACTGAAAAAGAAAGAGTGGAGGCAGATGAAATTCAGAGTCCAGTTCAGCATTTATACACTTTTTGAACCATCAGTAGAATAAAAAGTCCATATTTTTAGCTATTATGTTTTTATAGAAACAGAAAGCGAATGCGGGTCTAGTTAAAGTTTAATGATTTGATTTTCACTTAGGAGTCATAATTACCATTTCCAGGTAGGAAAAAACCCAAAAAGCTCAAATTTAATGTCAGAAATTACAGTCATCATTTATACAGATATTCCAACACGTCTGTAATTAAACATGCTTCTTTGGAGACTAAAGACATAAAATCCAAGGGAAATATTCCACTAGCTGACATTGCTACTGGAAGCTAACTAGTTAGCAAGCACAAAATGTCTCTTGGAGTTGATACTGACATGTATTTGTTTTCATATGTGCTGCTTGTTCCTGTGGGCCGTTTTAAAACTGCTGACACGTCATTCAGAGGTTTTTGCATTTTTTAGTCAGAAACTGGTGAAGTTTGAAACTTCATGTTACAAAATAAGTTTGGATTTTAGATAAAAACATTTGTGTTCACATTGTTGAGACATTGGTCAGCACCTGCATAGATACGCTGCCAGAAGAGGCTGATAAGGTTTTTGTTCAAGGCTGTGGAAAGTTACTAACCTTAAATAAACTGTGATGTTTTATTAAAACAATGGCGGCTCATTGAGGCAGGAATGTCTGAAAGAAATAAACTGAAATAAAACACATTAATAATTCAGAACGAAAGCAGGAAACAACATGAGGAGTAAAACACGTAACGGAGTTAAAATTTAATCTGGGTGATGATTCTCACATGAAGAATGTATAATTACAACATTTTTAATTTCTAAGGTCGCAAAGTTCATTTTTAACATCAGAGGAAAACTCCCTCTTCTGGTCAGGGAACAGTCATTTGACAATCAATGAAGAAAAAAGAAGAATAAGCTTAAATGGTTAAAATATATTTCAGAATAAAACAGAAAGTAATTCTTTCCTGAAACTATGACCAGACTCCTCAGTAATGTCAGGTCACCTGAAATATGTCAGATAACTCAGGAGAGAAGATTCTTTCACTTCCAGTTTTGTTCTGCAGCTCATGGTGTTCCTCAGGGCTCCATCTTAGGAATACTACTTTGGATTCTCTATACCTGTAATGCTGACATTACAGATACAAAAACACTGTAGTTACTGTATGTCTATGATTACATTCCTGTAATTCATCTCTTTTTTTTTTGTCAATTGTTTAGTTTCTTCTTTGTTAGATTTTTTCTTCCAGACGCCAAACAGTTTATTTCCCCTGACAGAGTCTGAGACGACCTGAGAGCGATTAGTAGGAATCCTACAGATTGGACAACATTTATTTAAGAAACCAGGAACCAAGGACTGGGAAAGGAACCATGATGAAATCATCAAATTTCCTCTGAATGGTTTCAAACCAGAAAACAGAGAAAATATGAGTTAAACCACATAAAATACAAGAACTGAATATGGCGAAACCCATCCAATATAAACAAAACAATATCTGAAGCTGCATCACCATCACAGGTTCATGTTTCCATGAATACACCTGGAACTATTTACTCAGGTTTAAATGTTTTGTTTCAGCTCCGATTCAGGAAGTCGCCATCAAGAAGTTGGAGGAAAATCTCATCTGCAGTTCAGACGGGATCTACCCTGAACCCGAACTCACCTGGACCATCGGCTCCAAGTACGATCCACCGGAAAAACCCACAATATCACGGACCGAGTCTCAACTTTACAACATCAGCAGCTCGATACCTTATAGCCTTATCAGCCATCATAATGCTGCAACCTGCAGCATCAGCACAACGACAAGCCAGAAGAAAGCCACTGTAATGGAGGAGGGTAGGTGAAGATGGAGTTCATGTTTCTGGTGAATTTACGTCTTTAGTTGTTAAATCTTGTGTGTTTATTTACTTTTAGCTCTAAGAAACGTCTCAGCCACAGAAGCAACAGTTGAGTGTCAGCCTCTGGAGGCTGATCCGGATTGGGTCGTCTGGAGATTCAATCATGATGATGTCATCCTGACACGGAGGCGAGGTGAAGCTTTTCAGGCTTCAGCGGAGTGGAAGAGGCATGTGAAGCAGGTTTCACCACAAGGAGCGCTCACACTGATAGATCTACAGCCCAAACATGAGGGAACATACACCTGTGAGTCCAGTAACGCCAAGGAAATCGCCATAGCAACCACACCGCTGCATGTAGTAGAAGGTAAGATCCAGATTACTGATCCTGATCTCTGGTTTATAATTATAAATAACAAGAAGAAAAGATTTTAAATCTGTTTTGTTTGGTTCGTTCAGCCAACCAGAACCAGGCGACGTCATTCTGTTATCTTTTATTATTTATTATTTCCATTATTTAACCATGTAAACCCAGTTGATCTCATCTAGGTCTCATTTTCAAGAGGTCTGCAATACACAGCAACCTGGTTACAAAATAAAACTAGTTCATACATACGCACAAGTGTAAAACAATAAAAATAGTTTAAAAGCAGTGACACTGTTTAATAGAATCTCGTTGCCTGTTTTTAAGAATCGCTCCAAATAAATCCAAGGAAATCAATTCTGACATCTTGAGTTCATCAGCTAAATGTGTAACACAGTAAATAGATACTGAGTTAGTAGAAAAAACAAAGAAAATAATCATCTACAGTTTGTTTCTATAGATGTGGCAGGAATCCTTAACTAAAACATATTTTCACTTTTGTTTTTATGTGCAGTTTCTGTATTATAAAAAATGATTGTAAAATTTGCAAATGTTTCTCTGTTATGTTTTTCTTGTCTATTGTAGATGGAAGAACTTCAGTCATTGCTGCAGCAGTGATTACACTAATCATCATCTTAATAATTACCATTGTAGCTGTCATTTACATACGAAAAAAGAAGGTAGGATTATTTCTCCTATTTTCTGTATCTATTATTGTTTATGTTTCTTATTTATGATATAAAAATAGATTCAATTACATGCTAAACTCATTTGTTCTGACTTTGATATACAGTAGCACTTGAAGCAGATATTAAAATAATGTATTAATTAATGTTAAATGTTTTCTCCAAAAACTTCATGAAGACTAACTGAGGAATTTTGTTTTGCTTTCAGAAGCTTTGCTTTAAGAAATACCGTGCTGCTTACCAAGATGATAATGACATGACAGCAGGGTGAATCAAGTGATGAGTCTCTGAGAGAACAGAACCGGTTCTTCGTTCGGGTCCGGTTCGGACTCAGAGTCGATCATAAAAATAATCCAAGAATTATTTTTATGACCTCAGTTTGAGCCAGGATGAACAACTTCACCTCCAAAGTGTCAGAAGTCAAGGCAGCAACTGTAACTGAAGGTTTTGTGAAGTTTTTCTTTCTTTGGACTCTGGCTGCTTAATCACCCATTTATAATTCAGTCTCACATTTTTCAGAGAAACGTCATTCAACTCTGATTTCTGAATCATTAATACATTTAAAACCTTCAACAAGCTCTGCAGTGAATCCCTGAAGGACTGGAGGGATTGTTTTTATTAGGATACGTCCTTCCTGTGACACGTTTTAAAGAAACGAGAGAAGAAATGCAGCATCATATGATTCCCAATCACTCTGACCTTGTTGTCATTGTAAAGTAAAGGCTTGAAAACCTTCAGAAACACAGAACAGTTTCAGCTGCGTTGCTCCGCTGCGTTGCTCCGCTGCGTTGCTCCGCTGCGTTGCTCCGCTGCGTTGCTCCGCTGCGTTGCTCCGCTGCGTTGCTCCGCTGCGTTGCTCCGCTGCGTTGCTCCGCTGCGTTGCTCCTTCACAGAACGGTGAGAACAAACTGCAGGGAGATTTCAGCATCCATCTGTGGCCCGTTCAGCCGGACTCGGTCCCTCAGAGACCTTCCTGCAGGACCAGGTTCCCCTCCAGCCTGGAATCTGCTCTGGATCCTCCAGAATCTGTTTGTTGGAGAAAATATTTTTCTGTTACTTGAACTGAATGAAGAACGAGCCGATGCAGAACATGACAAGCTGGCAGAACCTTGAAGAGACTCTGAGATAAAGCTCTGTGGTGCAGTGACTGGATTTAACAATATATATGTTGAAAAACAAAACACGTTTTGCACTGTAAATAATGAAGGATAGTATTAAGTTGTTATCTACCTCATTTTTAAAAAACATTATGAAGAATAAACATTATTTTCTGTCTTAACACTGGAAGAACAAAACCTAAGAATGTTTAAAAATATCAGTTTAAAAGCTGAAGTACTCGTAAATCGACCTAATTGGTCAAATTTGCACTTTCTGAAGTTAAAAAAACTGATCCGTCTGAAAATATCTACAGAAGTTTTAAACGTCCAGCAGCTGTAATGCAATATTTACTACTTTACCAGAAACGTGCAATAATTTAAAGTTTTACACAAATACAGTGAAATGAAATGAAGATAATTTGACTGATTTGTAATTATTAAATGTTTTTGTTCTCTGTATGTTTTATTATTTTATGTCTTTATACACTTTGAGGTTTTTCTGTTTACTTTAAGTTTCAGCTATAATGTTTCATTCTGTTTTCTCTCTGCAGATGTTTGATTTAGTTGCTTTTTAAATATTATTAATATTTCTGATGAGCCTCTGACCATGACCCTAATCTCTATGGGGTTCAGCTCCGGACTCCAGCTGGGCCGCACCAGAACTTTAGTGGTACCACCTTCAAGGCGAACAGATTGATCAAAGATTAGGATTAAGATTATCTTAATCCTAAATAATTTTGGGTTTACTTGTATGATGCTGCCTTAATTATAGAGTTTTAAATGATCTGGAATTTTATTTATTTTTATCTGAAAGCTGAATGTTGTAAACAATAAATAAACAAATGAAAAAGCTGCAGCTTGTTTTACCCAAAGTTATTTGGTTTTGCTATAAAATGACCTGTAAAATACGTGACACCGGCCCTTTAAGAGCAGCTTTAATCTGCATCTCTACAAAATCTGGAGAGGTCAAAGGTCACACCTCAGTAATATTCTTACTGTCAAGTTAAACCAGTAAATCCAGAACTTTCCAGAAGTTTTTTATGTGTTTGAAAACTGATAAGTTGTTCGAAATATAGTTTATTTACTCATTCAGTAAAAATAAAGTATTAAATCATTAGTTGGGAAATTAAAGTTAAAAAGAATTTATTATTTGTAATTAATATTTCTGCAGGTTTTCGACCTGCTCATGTTTCCTGCTCTTATAGAAAATGTATGTTGTCTGATCAGATTCATCTATTGAAAAGAAGAAAACATAAAGAAAACAAAAAGAAAACTTAAAGAAAACATAAAGAAAACATGCAGAAAACATGTTTTCATGAAGAAAACGTGAAGAAAACATGAAGAAAACATAAAGAAAACATGAAGAAAACATGTTTTCATGAAGAAAACTTAAAGAAAACATGAAGAAAACATGTTTTCATGAAGAAAACGTGAAGAAAACATGAAGAAAACATAAAGAAAACATGAAGAAAACATGCAGAAAACATGTTTTCATGAAGAAAACATGAAGAAAACATGAAGAAAACATGTTTTCGTAAAGAAAACATGAAGAAAACATGAAGAAAACATGAAGAAAACATGTTTTCATGAAGAAAACTTAAAGAAAACATGAAGAAAACATGTTTTCATGAAGAAAACTTAAAGAAAACATGAAGAAAACATAAAGAAAACATGAAGAAAACATGAAGAAAACATGTTTTCATGAAGAAAACTTAAAGAAAACATGAAGAAAACATGTTTTCATGAAGAAAACGTGAAGAAAACATGAAGAAAACATAAAGAAAACATGAAGAAAACATGCAGAAAACATGTTTTCATGAAGAAAACATGTTTTCATGAAGAAAACTTAAAGAAAACATGAAGAAAACATGTTTTCATGAAGAAAACGTGAAGAAAACATGAAGAAAACATAAAGAAAACATGAAGAAAACATGCAGAAAACATGTTTTCATGAAGAAAACTTAAAGAAAACATGAAGAAAACATGCAGAAAACAAAGAAAACATAAAGAAAACATGCAGAAAACAAAGAAAACATAAAGAAAACATGCAGAAAACATGTCACTGAGTTGAGTTGCTCCTGCGTCTCTTTGGAGGAACCGATGAAAACTCTGGACTCTCAGTCTCACGCAGCCATCAGGACATTAGTCACACGTCTAAAAGTATCCACAGCTGCCAGTGTCAGTTCAGGATGACCTACATTTAGTGTCACATTCACACAACTCTGACCAAACTTTGTGTCGCTGCTGATCGTTACTCACTGCTTGACCTTTAATCAGATTAAATCTGTTCAGTTTTAGGTCAAATTCAACAAAAAAATATTTCTGTTTCCTCAATTTCAGATAAATGAGGGATCATTTTCTGCAGCAGGTGTGGTATGTTGTATTTTATTAAAGGTGATGTGAGGTGGGAGGAGCCTGTCAGATGGCGCCAGCCTCACTTTGGCCCAAAGGTCAGGAGGTCATGACCTGAAGGCCCAAACATTGAGCACCAGCTTGCTCAAGTGTCAGAAGTGAGTTTATTACAGGAAGATGTGAATCCAACGTGTTGAAAAAGCAAAACATTTAAAAATATGCAGGTCAGAGTTCACACCTATTAGAGCTGTTGACCTTTGCCCCCTTGAACAAAAAGCTGCAACATTTGAGTGAAAAATTGGTCAAATATAAAAATGAGACAGTCAAGGCTGAACTTATCATGAACATTATGACCTGAATCTGAGAACTTGATAAATATAAACCAACTTAACCTGATGACTCTGCATTTAGTTCAACATTTAATGTAATAAACAGATTATTATTATTGTAGCTTTTCTCATATTTCCAGGAATGTTACATAAATACACAGAATTTACTTATTTGTTTATTTAGTGAGGAATAGAAACAGACCAGGCATCCAGTCCTGCTGCTTTTATTCAAATCATAAAGCTGGTATCGTTTCTTTAAATAGTTTGAAACCGGCCTTCCTGATTTGGATCAAATGTTCTTCCTGCAGCTGCAGAGGCTGAAGCTGCTAATAGTTTTGTTTCCTTGGTTTGTCTCTGAACAACAACATGGCAGCCGGTTCCTGATTCCAGTTTGGTGAGATGTTTTAAATCTCCGTCACGCCTTTTCTTCCCCATCAGCTCAGCGGCGGCTGAGATCCGAGCGGACCATGACGGAGGTGAAGTGTGTCGTGTTTTGGGGCGTCGTGACGTTTTTCTGGACTCTCTGTAGAGGAGGTGAGAATAATTTACAGATTATTCAGATTAATTTTAATCCAGCTACACCTGCTGTTATTGGGATGTTGGATAATTCAAACCAGAGCAGGAGACAGACAGAAAGCAGGAAACAGACCAGGTTCAATGATTTTACTGATATTATAATTGTCACCTCTGACTGTGTGACTCGTCAGAACGTCTAATTATTTTAAATAAAAAAGACATGCGTCAAAACTTAAACCTGGATAATAAGCTTGGTGTAATTTAACGTAAATTAAAAATATTTCTACTGTTACAAACCAACAAGCTCTGAGTTTGACACAGAACTTATTGTTTTAAATGATGGGAATAAAAACATTCGTCTGTTTCTGTGTTTAAACATAAAACACTTTGAAAATACATGAAGTCAAAAATGAATCCTAAACTAACCTGAGAGACAACAGGAAGGACAGAACCGACAAACAGAACCGACAAACAGAACCAACAAACAGAACCGACAGACAGAACCAACAAACAGAACCGCCAGACAGAACCGACAAACAGAACCGGCAAAAAGAACCAACAAACAGAACCGACAAACAGAACCGACAAAAAGAACCAACAAACAGAACCGACAAACAGAACCGACAAACAAAACCGGCAAACAGAACCAACAAACAGAACCGACAAACAGAACCAACAAACAGAACCAACAAACAGAACCGACAAACAGAACCAACAAACAGAACCGACAAACAGAACCGGCAAAAAGAACCAACAAACAGAACCGACAAAAAGAACAGGAAGGAAAATAATATAAACCCAGATTAATACGGATTTTATTAATCTGGGTCAAAACAGCAGGTGTTTGTCGAGAAATAAATAAATAGAATCAATTTGAGGATAATATCACGAATGTTATTCAGGTTAAAACAAAACAAAACAAAACAAAACAAAACAAAACAAAACAAAACAAAACAAAACCTGCAGGATATGAAAACAGACGAGGTGCTGCCATCTAGTGTTTAATCATTGAATTACATTTGTCATTTCTTGGTTACCTGGGAGGAAAAAACTGTTTTGTTTAGTTTCTGTACAAAAATCTTTAAACAGACCAAACTAACTGATTGAAACTTAAGTCAGTAATTCTTTAATATTGATTTTTAGAAAATCATGATAGATTATTTCACTACTAACTTTGGAAAAATGTTTTGTTATAAGAGGAACTAATAATTTTTCATCAACATTAAGAATCTATTGACTTAAAAAACAGTTTTATGTTGTTGAAAGGTTATTTGTTAGTTTTGTTTTGTTTCAATAAGTTATTTGCATCAGAAACCAAAATATTTGATAAGATTTTATATTTTTGCAGTGATAAATCAGGATTTTTTATACTTTCAAAAACTAGAAAAGCAGAAAGTTCAGGTTTTCATAGACATATAAAATACATTTCCATGGATGAATATGTTGATGTGGAGACATTAATCTATGTCTGTTCCAGACACAGACGTCTCCTGTGTGGTCAGCGAGGTCTGCGTCCTGCCATGCAGCTTCCAGCCGGCCGGCGGTCCGGCGGTCCATTGGACTCATCTGGCAGCAGCAGAATCTGTGGTTCATTCTTACTACGACGGCAGAGACCAAGTCCAGCACCAGAACCAGAACTTCAGAGGCCGGACGTCTCTGTTTGCGGAGCGGGTCGCCTCAGGAAACGCCTCTCTGCTGCTGAGCGCAGTGAAGGTCCAGGATCAGGGCCGATATGTGTGCAACTGCAGCAGCGCAGCGGGAGCCAGGCTGGAGGTCATCAGCGTGTCGGTGGACGGTGGGAGGATTTAAATGTCTCCATGGAAACCTGAGAACCAGATAAACATCCATCAGATCTTCATCTAGTTTAAAAACTTGAAATAAACGTCATTTTTCAGTAACATCAATAATTCTTTCAGATTGAGATTAAAGTCCTGCTTAGAGCTGTCAGATTATTTCACTTGTAACATGGAGAAAATGTCTCTTTATAAATGAATTAATCCACCAGTGAAACTGTGATTTTCACTCATTTATTGATATAAAACAAACTCCCACGTCTTGCTGTAAATTAGTTTTTCTTATTTCAACAGCTCTGAAATATTTGCACTAGAAAATAAAAAACATTCTTTGGTGTTTTTGGAACAAAATGTCTGCAGCTCCGGTGAAAACGGTCACCCTGCGACCAGCAGGGAACCGGGTCATCTGCAGCTCGGATGGGATCTACCCAGAACCGGACCTCACCTGGTCCACCGAGCCGCCGTCCGAATTCGTCCTGCAGAGCTCGACTCTGGTGCAGCTGACCGAGCAGCAGCTGTTCAACATCAGCAGCTCCCTGCAGGTTCCGGACAACGACACGGACCTGACCTACGTCTGCACCGTGGGAACCCGCAGGAACCACCGGGCCTGCAGGCTGGAGAACCCGGAAACAGCAGGTGATTTTTATAAAGTCGTTTAAAATCAAGTTGAAATGAAACCCAAACGTCTCGATGTGAACCTGCTGTGTGTTCAGGTCGGGTTCAGGGCGCCGGGATCGTAGCTGGAGTCATTTTGGTGTCAATGTCAATGATGGCGGTTCCGTTCTTTGTTGAAAAATGTATCAAGGTAAGTTTGAATTGAAGCAGTGAATAAATACATAATTATAAACAATATTTATATATTTATGTTTAAATGTCTCTTGAGAGCAAATAAAGACTTTTAGAAGTTAAATTCTTCATTTGTTTGAACAAACTAAAGCTGGTTCTGATCAGTGGAAATGTTGGTGGATGTTTCTGTTTCCCTTCAGTCCAGGAAGTCCAAACGATCCCGGCAGCTGAACATTTCCATAGAAGAAGAACAACCAGAGAACGAACCAATCAGCAGTCAGTGGTAAACCAGCTGCACTGGGAACTGTTTGTGTTTTCCAGTATTTCAGTGTTTTGCAGGACTAAAATCTCTAGTTTCTTCTCACAGGATCCTGGAGGAAACTCAGAGTCTCCACCCACAGGAAAACCAAACAGGTTAAACTTCAGCTGGGTGGAGCTGAAAACGAGCTGACCTCCCTGGACTAATGGACCTGATGGAGACCTGAGAGCAGCTTCAGGAAACTGAGCCAGAACCAGAACCAAAGCGGTCCGTCTGAACCAGAACTCTGAGGCCTATATGGACTTTCTGACCTGCTGCTGTCAGACAAACAGAACCAGCAGAATTATGTTTATAATTATGCTGTAAAAACGTTGAACTGATGTTAAGATGAGGCACTTTATGTTGTTGCACTTATTTCTTCTGAATTTATATATTTTAGGTTTTATTATTGTTTTAAGGTAAATCTGTTACATTTTGGTATCAAAATCAGGTTCAGATCTTCTTAGAAGTTTACCTCAGTAAAATTAAAGTGATGCACACGTCGCTTGGGCCCTCAGGGAGCCGCTAACAGGACTTTGACTGAGCCTAGGAGTGTCTGAAACAAGGAAATGTTGTCCATAAAGTGGATGAAGCTCTGCCGGCAGCAGGCTCTGCTCCGACTGTCCTGTTTGGTTTCAGATGATTTTTATGTTTATGTTCAATTTATTTAAGTTTGCAGAGTTTCAGCATCATGACGCTGCAAAAACACAAAATCTTACCAAATATTTCTGTTATACTTTCTAGTGTAAATGTCTAAATACATCTGAAATAAAATAAAAACTTACAAATGACTTTTCAACAAGATATTAGAGCTCGTTTTATTTCAATAATTATTAACTTAATTCTATTGGGGATTTTTTTAAACATGTAAAACATTTTCCAGGTTTTAAGTGAAATAATATTCAATTATTATTGGCTGAAAACAAGCTGGTTTGTCTTGCTAAACTTGCTTTTAAAGTATTTTATTTCAAACATTTGCACTAGAAACAAGGCAAAAACTCTTGGTTTGATTTAGTGTTTTTGCAGTGAGACATAAACCAGATTCTGAACACAGAGTCTCACAGACATTAAACATTTTAATGTTGAAACATTAAAATGTTCAAAATGCAGAAACAACCAGTCAAAACCTCATGGAGCTGAAAACCTGAGCAGTGAGCTGCAGCTCTTCCTGGTTCACTGTGAAAAACCTGATTTTTGTTGCAACGTGTGCAAAATGTTTAAGATAAAAACCTAAAGTAATTTATTGTGATGAAAATATTTTTATTTTTCTTAAATCTGAGACAAAAACAGACTCAGAAAATGTGATGATGATAATCAGAGTAACTCTGAGCTGCAGTCAAATAAAAAGTGAAACTAATAACCGGAGTGGGTGGATCCGTTTCCATGAAGTCATAATCCCAGCAGGTTGGTGGCAGGCAGGCTGGCAGCATGAACTGGGACCAGTAAGTGGGACCAGTTGGACCATGGGCAGCTTCAGGAGCTTCATTGTTCTGCTGGTTCTGAGCTTCCAGTGGATTTCTTCAAAAAGAGGTGAGAGAAACATCATCGTGTTGGTCTGAATGTTTCTGCTCAAACTGCAGCTTCAGTCTGAAAACTTCAACTCATCAGACAGTTTAATGGTTTTCAGACAAATTATGAACTTCAGACGTTTTTCAGCTTAATGTTTATAAACATGTCTATTAGTTTCATACTTTATGAAACAATATTTAGCTTCATACTTTCAGTTTTCTGATGAAAAGTCCATGACATTTTTTTTTACCAGTCTCTATTCATTTTTATTAAGAAAAACACTGAATATACAGAGTAGAAACAGATGATTTTACTGTAAAATCTGCTTTTATTTTGTAATATAAACATAAAGGAAATAAAAACACGATATCATCCAGGTTCAGCTGTTCAATAGTTTCACTTTTAATCAGCAAGATAAAGATTTAACCTACATTTTAGTTTCTCTTTTGCTTTTTAAAATCTGAAGAGCAAAACAACAAACATCAATGAGACGATTAAACATTCAGACAAAGAAATAAATTATTAAAGGACAGAAGGAAAGTTTCATGTTAAAGCAAAAAATCATTTAACAGATTATGAAATAATTATATGCATGTCTGATTATTGATTATTCATGATCTCATTAGAACCAAACAAACCAAACTACAAACTAACAAACAATTCATAAAACTAATGAATTGGATGTTTATTTATTTTACAGCCACATTTGTTATAATGTCATTTGTAAAAATGTTCAGATGATTCAGCAGAGAAGGTGGTTAATTTTTGAAGCAGTTCTATATTCACCTCTGGAGGGCACTGTTGTTTCATTAAGACAAACTTTCTTAAAGGTGCGGCTGGCAGCAAGACATGGGAGTCTGTATGAAGTCAATATTTCATTAATATTGATAATAGCTGAATTATTGACTTAAAACAAGTGTCGATGTTTTGCTGAAACGTTTCTAGTAAATTAATTTTGTTTTATTTCATGTGAACTGAGATATTTGCTCTAATAAATAGACAGAAATCTTTGTAAGATTTTATGTTTTTGCTTTTTGACCTCAGGACTTTAAATCAAACTGGTTACTGCAGACATTTATTATAAATAATTTTAATAAAATGATATTTTTATTAATTTTTTGCAGTAACCCGGGTGACGTGTGTTTTCAGCCAGAGCTGCGTTTTGCCCTGCGGCGTCTCCAGCGGCTCTGATGTCATCATCAGCTGGAGCCGCCTGACACCCGGAGACGGCGCCGTCCACTGTTACTATGACAACCAGGACCAACTGGGCCGCCAGAACCAGAACTTCAGAGGCAGAACGTCTCTGTTCACGGATTAGATCTCCAGAGGAAACGCCTCCCTGCTGCTGAGAGAGGTCAAAGTTCAGGACGAGGGAACCTACCGGTGCAAAACCAGTGGAAATAAACTGGTTTTTATTCACCTGAGAGTAGAAGGTGGGATTTAAAACAATTTATTAATTATGTTGATATTTTAGATGTTCTGAATAGATCAGGGTTTTATTGCAGCTCCAGTTTCTGACATCAGGATCCATCAGGATGGAAACAGGATCACCTGCAGCTCAGAGGGGATCTACCCTCAACCTGAACTCACCTGGTCCACTGAGCCTCCATCCAACACGACTCTGCAGAACAGAACCACAGTCCATCAGACTGAGGAGAAGCTTTATGACATCAGCAGCTCTCTGACGGGTCCAGACGGTTCTGATCGGATCTACAGCTGCATCATCAGAACCAGGAGGAACTGGTGGAAAGCAACGCTTCATAAACTCAGTAAGAACCAGAACCAGACGGTTCTGTTCAGTTCTAAACGTCTCATCCATCAGTCTGATCCAGATGAACCTCAACATAAAATGATCAACAAACTATTTTATTATATTCTACTGGCTTTTTATTTAGAGGCAAATTTAATAATAATAATAATAATAATAATAATAATAATAATAATAATAATAATAAAGAAGTTGGTTAATTTTCCAGGAAATTCCCCGGTTGCTGAGCAGATCTGGCAGATTATGGAGATAATCCTTATGGCTGTGATTGGATTATCACCTGTAATCTGCACAGTTATAGCAGGTAAAATAATTCTGCTTCATGTTTTAATTATGTTGGGCCTTAATAATACTGGGAAAATATGTGATAATATAAACAACTTAATGATAATAAAGAGTTCTTTAGTTCTTTAAGGATTTCTGCTTTATTCACTTGACAGTATTAATATTTTCCTCCTGTGAGATGATAAAGACATCAGGTTGTGCTTCAGTCGTCTGGAGAGAAATTAAATTCATCTGAATATCATTTTATTGTCTTCAGTAGTGATGAAGCTGCAGCTTCTTGATGATTTTCTAAAACATTTTCTGCTGCATTAATCAAACATCTGCAACAATATTTCTGGCATAGAAATAAAGATAATTACTGTATATAATCTGTACTCCAAGGAAATATTATCTGCTTTCAGCAATAGAGAAATAAAGATCAATTTGTGATATTTTACCCATTTTGTTAATGTTATAATCTAAGAATATTTTTTCTGTTTGCTAGAAATTATGAGTCGCTGTTGGAAGAATAAATCAAACTAATGGTGAGTCGATTCCTTTTCCAATAAAAGATCAATAAAAGATCCTGCAGCTGTTTACATTTTAAAACTGGATTTAGTTAAAAACTGAATGATTTCTATGAACTTCATATTTAGACGTTTAACTCAAACACAAATATTAAGTTATGATCTCATTTCCTGTCTAATAAGATGCTGATTATAAACAATGACTTTGTTTTACTGCTCATATAAATGATGCTAAATAATGCAATAATAGTTTAATTTATCAGGCTAACATTTAGTTTTGAAATAATAAATTATTTTAACTCTTTATTTTCTCTGCGCTGCAGGAGAATCAGAGGATCTTCAGGACAAACCAGTTCAGGTTCCCAGTGTCCCAGTCCAGACCAGCAGGATGCTGGAGTTTGTTTACTTTAACTATTTTATGTCAAATTATTATAATTTTTTAAAAACAAACCAAGAAAATGGAAGAATCTGAAGATGAAACTCAGAAGTAGAAAATTTTTCAGGAGAAATTATTTAATTATTATTTCTTTTAAAAAATCTTTATTCAGCTCAACTTTACTTTTTACCAGCTGAACATGTTATTTTCTCAAAAGAATAAAATAAAAGTGAAATATCTTTTTGTATGTGATGTAATAAATGTTTCATAAAATAATTTTATTTTTCTGCTGATCGATTTAGTTTTTCTCTTAAATTAAACCACATTTTACATTTTTACCTAAACATTTCATTTATTTCTTTACTTGTCAAAGTTTTTTTAAAATAAGCTTGAAGTATCAATTGTAAGATATATTTTTACACAATTTGATTCCAGCTGAATGAACTTTTCTTTTATTAAACATAATAAAACCAAAACAAGCGTCTGTCACTTTATTCTGATCAGGCTCCTTTAGGAATGTTTTTGTGTGTTTTTTGTTAATCTGGTGTAAATAAATGTAAATATAAAGCAAAGGTGATTTTATAAACTTCACTAGATGCCAGGAAGAGGATTCTCAACCTTTGGGTGAAAATCGAACTCAAATTGACACAAAGTGTCTAAAATCATTTCATCAGAGATTTGCTCGGCTTCCTTATGGTTTCAGTATTTTGATTCTCTTTTATCTTTATTTTGCTGCTTTGATGAGATGAAAACATTTTTTAATCCTCTGTAGAATAAATTGTTTTCTTTTTGATTCTTGTATAAATGTGGGATTTACAGTGTTCAATTTATTTATGCTTTTTAAAAAAAAAAAAAAAATTTGAAATTGTTGCTGCACAATAATTAATGATCTATTTTTTCTTGTCTTTCAGTTGCCTGTATCTTATTATTCAGCACTTTAAAACCAACAGCAATAAAACTTTTCTATTGTAAATCCAAAAACTGTCATTGTTTGGCAAACTGATGAATAAAATTCAGTTTAAGCTGCTGCAAATGATTTCTGTGGTGCATTTATTACTTCTTTTTGTGACATCTCAAACTTCACACTTGACAAAAAATACAAACAAAAAAAGTTTTTATTTTTCTCAGTCCTGTAAATGATTTATACCAGGGGGTCCAAACTGCAGCCTGAGGGCCATTTTCAGCCCCTGGAATAATTTTGTGGCCCCAGTTCAAGACTGCAAACAGATTATGGATAAATTTATGTTTCCTTAAATGGAAAATGTTCAGTTCATAAAAAACAAAAGTAGGTAGGTCTGACAGGCTGTCAGATTCAGTTTGAGCAGCAGGTGTCACTAGTGAGTAACGAATGAAGCAAAATGAACCTGTGAACAAAACAATGAGCTGGAAAACTTCACTTCTTCATGATTTGTCCACCAGTAAGAGGAAGAACAGGAAACTGTTGGTGAGGAAGATGAAGCACATGGAAACATGGTGAACACAGAGGGTCAGAGGTCAGAGAGCATCAGTTAGAATGATCAGCTGATTGGCTGTGGGGAAACTGCAGCTCCGCAGAACCGCCCAGATACCTGACAGCAGTTTTCCTCATCCACCTTATCAACCAGTCAGACCAGTTGGTGTTCAGTCACTGAGAGAGTGAAACAGAATATATACGACTCTTGACTTAAGCAGGATCATTTCTGGGATATTGTTTTTGTAATCACTTGGGTTATGGTTGAGATTTTGTTCCTTCTGGTTTTGCTGATCCAAACATTAATTTGTACAGATGGAGGTAAGTTAAATATTTCCTGCATTCTCAGTTTGATTTGATCATTTCCTCAACAACAGTTTTAGGTTTTAAATGGTGGACAAAGCAAGCAAAGAACATAAAGAAACATTATTATACTTAAAGTTTGAAGTATGTAATAATTATTTAGTTAAGTTTATTTTAAACAATTTGACTTTATTCTCAATGAACTGATGTTTTAAATATTAATATGTGAATTTGTTGGGAGGAGATTGAGTTTTATTTACTAAAGTGTTTATTTAAAAAGTTAGGAATTGTTTAGTTTTTTATAGTTTGCAGAAAAAAATGTGCAAATGATGCGTAAGTTTTATTAAAACTAAAATGATCCACAGAATAAAAGTTGTGAAGGCAGCTTCATTGTTCAGTTGTTCTGTTAGCAGTTCTAATCTCTCCAAGATTATTCAGAAATATTAAAGGTAAATACATCATTTGCAAGAGCTATGAGAGAAATTAAACAAGAACAAGCATCAGATAAAACATGCAAGAATTTCCAAACCACAACTTCATGAACAGAAAGACGTTGTCTTGTTTTTCAGAGCTTTGAAGGACGAACACAGATCTTTATTTTTGTTGTGAATGTTTTGGCTGATACTATCAGAGTTAAAATGAAAGAAGAGCTTTTGTGCTGAAGTGAAGTGAAACCAAAACCTGAAACAGCTCACATAACAATGTTTGCATATTTAAATGTCTTGCAAATGTCCTTGTTATGATTGCAGATTTACCACAGATATAAATACGTATGTATCTGGTTTCATTCTGTCTCTTCCTGCAGATCCCACAGTGACCTGTGTTTTCAGACAGAGCTGCATTTTACCCTGTAATGTTGATCCCAGTTCTGATACAGTCGTCCACTGGAATCGCTTAACATCAGGACATAATGTCCACTCCTACTACAATGGTCAGGACCAGTTGGGACACCAGGACCAGCAGTTCAAAGGTCGGTCGTCTCTGTTTCATGACCTGATCTCCAGAGGAAACGCCTCCTTAAAGCTGACAGGAGTGAAGATCCAGGATGAAGGAAGATACATCTGCTACAGCAGCACAGAGAGAGGAAGCAAGAAAACATCCATTCTACTAAAGGTTGAAGGTAGACTGGCTTTATTATCAGTTAATCAATTAGTGTCATTTTTCTCTACCATTCTTGATGTGTTTATTTGCTTTGCAGCTTTAATAACAAAAGTCATTATAAAGCAGATAGAAAACAGGATCACCTGCAGCTCAGAGGGGATCTACCCTCAACCTGAACTCACCTGGTCCACTGAGCCTCCATCCAACACAACTCTGAATGAAAGTACCATCCAGAAAACTGAAGATCAGCTGTACAGCATCAGCAGCTCTCTGTTGGTCTCAGACAGTTTTAAAAACCAGATATACAGCTGCACCGTCAGCAGCGGCAGAAACAAGACAAGAGTCTCTTTCCTTAAAAGAAGCGAGTAACTTTATTATTAACATTTTCTAAATATGAACTTCATTCAGCTGCATCTTTCTTTTATAGGCTATATCTGGTGTAAATTAAAGGAAGTAATGGAGCATCATGTGATTTTCTTTTGACTTGGTTCACTGATATTATTATTACTGCTCTACTTTTCAGTAATAGACAAATTAACACCACTGCTTTATACTAGAAACAATCAAAGATCATCCAGAGGCAAATGAGTTTATATCTGACTTTATTCTTCCCAGAGAAAGTTATGGAGGCAACAAAAGCAATTGCAATAATAACTGGAGGATTTGGTCTATGGATACTGATATTTGTAATCATATTAGGTAAGATAAGACACTGACTTTGGTTTTTACATAATTGATCAACATGTTTTTTTGTGCTGATGGGTCTGCATTTGATTCAATCTGTTTTTCCAGGTTTTTGTTGGTCAGAAACCACAAAATGCAGGTGTAAAACAGAAGCACAGCAACAGTAAGTGACTAAATAAATAAATTATGTAGTTAATACGTATCTTGGAAGATAAGCAAATGCATAATAAAATATCTGTTAATGTAAAACATTTTGTTACATTTTTTACATGTTATTTTCTTTTGCAGGTCAATCTGAGCTGCAAACCAACAGTAAGTAAATCCTCATGAAATTCTCTTTTGCACTTTGTTAAACTCTAACAAGTTAAGCCTGTTTTAAATTTTAAATCTAATTTTCCTTTAGTACTTTATGTTTTATAAAGCAAACAAATCAACCTTTTCCTTCATTAGCAGTAGTCTTTACTGCCACCTTTACACATGCCCAGCCCACATGGACAAACACACAATAAAACACACAAACAGAGCAGATTAATTATTTAATAATCCTAGTTCTTAAATTGTGTTTCTCCTGTTGGCAGCACGTTGCATCAGTTCTGATGTGTTTGGTTTGGCGCCTGATGTTCAGTTGTTTGGTCAATAGTTTCCTGGATGCCATCAGGATTGTTGTTCTCATTTTTCTACCTTTGAACAGTTGCTATGACAACAAAGTATTGTTTTTACAACTGGGAGCAAATAATTATCTCCACAAAACAGTTTTAGGATCCAGATCCCAGAACTGTCTTGAGGAGCTGCAGCTTCTTCCTGCCTGAAGCATCATGGAGGAAATGAGATGCATAAAGTTACACATCTGGATAAATAAAGTATTTTATTTGGTTCATCAGCCACAGTCAGGTTACAAACGTATTTTCACCAAATTCATCAAACTAAATACAGAACCATGTTTCTAAATGTGGAATCCAGAAAAATGAAAATGAAAAATAAATAAATTAGGATAAAGAACTTTAAGAACAAAACAATCAGTGAATTTCATTAAACTCCAAATAAAACCAGATCAGTATAAATTGCTTTAGATTTGTCTGCAGAAATGCTACAAATATCTAAACATAAATAATTAATGTTGTTCTGACTAAAGTCTTTCTGCCTGTTTGTAGAAACTCTGGTGAATCTGAGCGTCTTCAGGACTCTGCAGTTTAGCTGTTCTGGTACCAGATGAGGAACAACAGGATGATTTGGATGGAGAACATGAACCAGAACATGAAGAACCCAGCAGCTTAGGTAAAAATACATCTATTTCATCACACAAGAAAACTCTTTGTGTTATTGCCAAGAACAGATTATTTATTGAATGAGTACCTCAGACTTAATACTGGGCTTTTCTATGTAAAATAGAAAAACTAAAGGACAACAGTGATTTTATTTTTATATTTGCCCTCGTGATCCTGGATGTGGCAGTTCAGGTTTTGTAAGATGATTGTTTATGTTTCACTTTAAACAGAAAGTTGTTGTTTTGACAAACAAATAAATGTTAAACAAGAAATTTTGTGCATTTTCAGATTATTGACTGAAAAGATATTTTAAAAAATCTTAAGATATTTCTGTCCTTTTAAACAACATGGTTTCAGTTTGTGGAAACATTAAGCTTTTAATAGACATTAATCTTTAGTTACACACCTAATTATTGTTACACACTGTGATCTGTTGCATTTCTGGGTTTGCTAAAACATCACACTCACATAATGCTGGTCATTGTTATTAGAGCTAAATCCTAAATCATTTACTCACCTCCTCTTGAAAGGGACCAAAGCATCTGGACCATTAAAAACAGAACATTTTCACCATGAAAAAACTGATTAAAAATCCTGTCACCTAAAAAAACTACTCCTAGTTTTACCTGTACAGGTGCTCAACTAAAACTATTCTGGTTTATTTACATCAAGAGTTCAGTTTTGTTTCAGAGTCCGCCTTCTTGTAGGTGTGGCAAACTGGCCCAAGTCAAGTCAACCTGTTGGGTTTTATAGAGGATTAAAAGTTCATCCCTGGTTATTAGGAACCAACCAGAACATGGAACATCTGACAGTATATGTCACTTTTATCCATTCAAGTTTTAAATGATTTATCAACCATAATTTCATTTTCTATTAATCATGTTTATGTCTATTAATTCATGGATATTATTTGTTGATACACTGAGTTTATCTCCACACAAAAATCAGGGAATGTAGCAAAAATCTGATGTTTTTCATGGAGTATTTTGTTTCACTTTGTCACTTTGTTGTGTTCCCATTAAACAGAAAGTGAAAGTTTGCTCACAAACCAGTCAGAACTTCATTTGTTAAGTGTGTTTAACAACATGATCACATGGACAAAAGGAGGAGGAGCATCAAATCAGCAGCTATGAAACTGAAGAGCAACAAGAATCAGAAAGCGTCATATGTGAAGGACTGGAAAATGAAATTAGATGCAGGGGAGGAAATCTGGTGACTAAACAGAAAATCAGTTGTGGAAAATTGAAAGCATAAAACTGAGGAAGAGAAACTGATTAATATGGAAAAAAAGTTCACAAAAATGTAAATCAAAAGGGAAAAAATAAAGATAGACAATCAAAATCCAATAACACAAAGAAGATAGACAAGAATAAATCTAAAAACACAAAGAGATTAACTATATGGCAACACCATTCGAACAATAATGACGACAGGGAACTAAATAGAAAGTAGCCAAACCTAAATGAATAGAAATAACCAATAAGGAAATGATCAAAAACATAAATTAAACCCAAAAAGCCAAGCATAACATTTCTTGGGTTGTTCAGGTTTTAAAAGGAAAATCCATGTTTGCTTCTTTTTATTGACTGAAAGTGACTTTTAAGAATCAGACTTGTCCTTTATCCTTATTTGTTTAGAAATCTTGCTGCAGAAACTCTCAGTTCTAGTCTTTATTTATTTATTTTTTATTTGTTTGCACTTCAATACATAAAGTGCAATTTACTCTGACATTTGAAATATAATTATTGCCCTACTAATCTAGTGTATTCTGCCAGAATAGATGTTCATTTGTTGCAAAGTGTTAAGATTTTATTTAGTTATTATTTCCCCACAGAGACCATTAAAGTTTTAATTTTCTATGTTTTGCATGTTGCTTCATGACAACATGCTCTTATTTTTGTATGTAACCTGTTTTATGTTTCTGTTTGTTGTTTTTATTGAGTGTAATTTACATAACGCTTTTTGAAACTACGACTTTGTCCACTGCTATAATATCAGATTTCTTCAGATTTATCTGCAACCAAAAGCACTCCTTTTTCTTTTTTTGTCAAGTTTAACATATTTGTTTCTTTTTTGGATTATGATTAAACTGATGTTCAGTTGTGCAACAGTGTAGCTGTCACATTTCTGTTTTATTTGTTGTTTCCATGGAGACTGGGCCTAAATGTCGATTGGAAGATGGATGAAGCTCCATGTGGAAGAAT
This sequence comes from Poeciliopsis paucimaculata, assembly GCA_903067055.1. Classification (NCBI taxonomy): domain Eukaryota; kingdom Metazoa; phylum Chordata; class Actinopteri; order Cyprinodontiformes; family Poeciliidae; genus Poeciliopsis; species Poeciliopsis paucimaculata. The sequence continues at coordinate 42,453 of CAEGAD010001339.1, forward strand.
GTGCAGAAGGTTTTGCTCAAAAGAGACAAAACTAAAGCTTTTGACAAAACTCTATGTGATGCTTCACATCCTCCAGAGTGACACATATTAGTGGCAGCATCATGGCTTCACCGAGAAAGAAGCTCAGAGTTTATGTGAAGAAGAATGGAGAAATATCAGGACAATCCTGGAAGAAAGTGTGATAAAGGCAGCACAAAACTAGGGTGGAAGTTCACTTCCACCAGGACAACAATCCTAAACATGCAAGCAGATATTTAAAGGGATGTTTTAAATTTATTTACCTAATAAAGACCAGCTGATAGGTTTGAGACGGTACCTGTGCTTTAGAGCTAACATACAGCTCACGTCACAGGTAACTGGAATGTGGTCCTACAACATTCAATACATCAGGTTTCAGTCAATGCAACACTCCCAGTGTGTACTGGGGATTTACTTCTGATCATTTATTTTCTGTTGTAACAAGACCAGGAGGGAAAACTAACATAATTTAACCTCCTATTAAATTCACAAAGAAAATTAAAATGCAAAAAAAAAAATAAAAAAATGTTTAACTTATTCAGATATTGATTATAGTGATGGGGTGAATAGATAAGGTGATAATTACATTTTTATTTGGTCTTTAGAAATATAATATAACCTAAACTGTGTTTTGTTGCAGGGAGACTGAGATGAAGCCTTTACACAGTCACACAAATGGAGTAGGAATAATGAATGAAATCAGGAAAATAAAGAAGATTCTGTACTGAGGAACCCAGAGAGACGGATCCACTGGAAACACAGGACTGATTCCAGATGTGCTGCAGCTGTGAGGGGGCGGAGCCTAAAGGAAGAAAAGGAGAGAAAAACTAGAAAACAACAATGATCCAAAACATAAAGAATCAGCTGAACTGAAAATGACACAGAACTGAAGATCATGACAGCAGAAAGTTAATGAAACTTTCAGAAACTTCAAGATCTTCATTTACTTTGAAGGAAAAGAGATAAAACTGCAGATTCAGATCATTACTTCATGTTGAAGTGCTTCATGTTTTTCTGCCTTGAATATGTATTTTAATAATAACAAAGTGTTAAACTGCTTAATTAACTCAGAAGGTTTTACTTGAACAGTTCAGGAACCATTTTCAGCTCGATTATCTGTCCAGCTGATTTATAGACAGATCAGCTATAAATCCAATCATATGTTAATATTTGTCAATCAGTAAGATCTTATTATGTTTAGGAGAAAAATGAAACTGTCATACTGATTTTACGTCTTTTTACCCACATGTTTACCAAATGTTTCACTGTCAGAGAAAGTAAAACTGTTAAGAGCTGATGAAAAGAATGAAACCAGCTGGTTGGGTGGGGCTGTTTCTATAGAAACATAAAACACAGGCAATGAAGAAATGTTAGAAGAAACAGTTGCAGCCAAGGCATAAATGGAGAGTAGTAGGAGAAAGTAGCAGAAACAGTGAAAATGGCCCATGCAGCTATTTAGCATTATTAATAAATATAAGTTTCCTTTAGGCATCATTGAGATTCACAACCATCATTATAATATCATTTAATCCTTAGTTGTGGATTTTATGTTCATAGTTAATATTTTACATGTTAATCTAGTTTTTTATAATCTTTTTGGCCTTTTAAACAAACAACAGAACATTTTCTGTCTTTGTGAAAATGTTTCTTTTCTCATGAACATCAAGAGGAAACTTGAACAGAAACAAAGTTTTTATCAGCTGCATGTAAATGTTTAAGACGTTCAGCGGTCGCCTGATCAGGTTGTGATTTAATTTGAGTAACACTCCAACTTTCTGAGATGTTCTGTCAGAGCTAAGAATGAGAGCGAACCTGACAGGTGACAGGAATGTGATCCTACAACATTCAACAGATCAGGTAGTCATTATAACACCCCCAGTTCAGATTTACGTCTGATCAGAAAACAACTGATCAGCTGATCGTCAACAACAACATGGCCGAGACGTTTTACTTTAAAATATTTCTGTTTCTGTTTTTTCTTCTGTCTGTTTCTGGATCAGGTGAGTTAAACTTTTACTTTGTTCCTCTCATGTCAACATGAAGACGGTTTGTTGTGATTTTCTTCTGGTTTTCAATCTGATGACTGAACAGAAACCAGGAAACAAAATCACTGACGATGTTTCACAGCTAAGTGACAGAAATTATTACCGTAAAATAAACCTGATTTATTTCAGAATCGACTAAATAAAGACACAAAGTTTCATCAGCTGGAAGTTTGGATCTGATTTCCATTTAGCTGCTCATATTAAAGATAAAATAAATATCTAGAATTTTCTGCTCCACAGTTTCAATTAAACTATGTACTAAAAATATATAAAACTGACATAAAACCTTCACACGCATAAAACCAGAAAATGTAAAACTTCACTTCCTATGAACTCGGGTGTGATCATTTTATTTTTCACTTTTTAATAAATATAGGGTTTTTTTACTTTCTATGTTTTAATTAACACTGAAATGTGACGTTTTCTTCACAATTACTAACATATGATATTATAACCGGATAAAGATAAAAACATTCATACATTAAAACATTGAAACTGACAGATGGATAATTTTCTCTATACTTTCACTTTAAACAGAAAAAAGTCAAATATATTTAATATATTTAATTTTGCCTTAAAGTCCTGAAGTAAAATCAAACTGCAGGTTCAGGAAGATCCATTTAGAAATGAGGCTTAATTAATTAATTCAGATCATCAAAATAAAAGCTTAAAGTCAGAACTCTGGAGTGAAATTTTACCTAACATGATTGAAGACATTTTTTCTCTCACATCCAGCTAAACTATTCACTCTGCAAAGACAAAGTAGTTTAGTGTTTTACCTTTAAAATTAAATTCTGTTTTTTGATTATTTAAATCATCTGAAATTATTCCACTTTGTAGTTTTTGAAAATGTTCTTAATTATTTCTCTGAATTAATGTTTCTTTATAAATCACAATATGGTGGATTGATGATTTGTTTTGTTTGCTTTGCCTCAAATTCATTTTGAGTTTTTTTAAACAAATATAAAACAAATCAATGCATCACATGAGTAGAGACTAAAATCTTTTCGGCTGCTGGTAACGTCCTGATGCTCCTGGAAGACTTTGGTTTTCATTTGGACTTGAATCACAAAGTGATTTACTTTCTTCACCATGTCCTGCATTTAGACCAAAACAAATCAACAAAACTCAAAACCACACAGTAGAAATCAGTTCATTCTTTCCTCTTAGCAACACCCAACAGAATCACCTTTGACCTTTGGTAGCCCATCCCACTTCCGACATACTCAGTACACAAGACAGAATACGCCCCCTAGTGGAGACAAACACAGATAAATGCTTCCTACATGTTTCTTTTAAATAATAATAAAACAGATTAATGTTCACAAACAACATTTAGTGATATAATAAATATAATTTAGTGATATAGTAAATATAATAAACATTATATTTAGTGTCTTTAACCTTTCAGCTGTTTTCCTTTTAAACAAATGAACCAATTATGATCCAAACTTTCTGAAATAAACTAATTATCTTTCTTATCACAAAACACAACTCTGCATTTTATACCTGAAGAAGAAACAAGCCGCTCTTCAAAATAAAAGCCCTAATGACCACAAGGTGTCACTACTGGACCAATGAACAACCAGGAGCATTTTAACCCTTTAGAAACCATTAACAGAATCTGGACTGACTGAATGGGAAGCATCTCAGTTATTTAATGATTATGAATCTGATTTAATCTAAACCTGATATCTGAACCAAAGTTAAAATGATTCCTTCCTGTTGCAGATCCAGAGGTTTCCTGTGTTTTCCATCAGAGCTGCATGTTACCCTGTAAGATCCAGCTTAGCGCTGATCCGCTCATCCACTGGTATCAAGTATCAGCTGGAAATCTTCTGATTCACTCCTACTATAATGGCAGAGATCAGCTGGGTCACCAGAACCAGAACTTTCAGAACCGGACATCCCTGTTCCTGGACCAGATCTCCATAGGAAACGCCTCCCTGCTGCTGAAGGAGGTGAAGATTCAGGATGAGGGAAGATATAAATGTTACACCAGCACCAGCGCAGGATATAAAGAATCATTTATAAACCTGAAGGCAGAAGGTAGAACTGAATTAATATCATCAATTTATTTCCAGCTGCTTTTCTTTGTTGTTGCAGGTTTTGATGCATTTTCTTCTATTTTCAGCTCCAGTTTCTACAATCAGGATCCATCAGGATGGAAACAGGATCACCTGCAGCTCAGAGGGGATCTACCCTCAACCTGAACTCACCTGGTCCACTGAGCCTCCATCCAACACGACTCTGCAGAACAGAACCACAGTCCATCAGACTGAGGAGAAGCTTTATGACATCAGCAGCTCTCTGACGGGTCCAGACGGTTCTGATCGGATCTACAGCTGCACCATCAGAACCAGGAGGAACCAGAAAACAGAAACTTATAAAACACCAGGTGAGAAAACCGTGGCGAACAACTAATGATGTTTATTTTATTATCAATATTTTCAGAAGAAGATTAAATCTTTATTTTTCTCCAGTTCAAATCTCAGCTGTTTAAAGTTAGAACAAGTTTTAGTTTTATCTCCTAACATTTTAGATCTTGAATCAACTCAATCTGAACACAAAACATTTTTTCAGATACATAATTGAAAGCTTTCCTTTACTTTTTTATAGAATAAATATTATTTTATCATCTGTGAAACAGTCTAATAACCTCATTGTGCTGCTGCAGGATGACTAAATCACACAGGAACATTAAACTTTTCCATCTCTTTTCATGCAGAATCTTCACATAGAGAAGGAGATTCACCCTGGGGGCTGATTGGTGGTTTGATTGCAGCAGCAGTGGGAGGGATAATCATACTAGTGATAGTCGGGTTGGTATGTAAAAGGTAAATGTTTATCTATGTTCTCCTTTAAATTTACTATTGTTGTTTTCTGAACTAAAATATTCTCTTGTCCCAAACAAAACAAGCCATTTATTCATTTTCTATGTCTGCTTTATTCTTACAGACGTAAAAGTAAAAAGAGTAAAAATGGATCAAACTCAACATCAGGTGAAAATTCTCCAAGCCCAAAGTAAGTAAACAATGAAAAACTGTTTTAAACTTTTTAAATGCGTATAGTGAATGTTTGTCACTTTACTGATGGAGAAAACAGGATTTTCATTTACATTATACATTTTGCTATCAAGTCAAAATCATATTTTGATCAATTTTAATTCATTTTCTCCCCAAAGAAAAGTTTTATTTTCTGTCGTAACAAAACCAGGATTTAACATAATTTAACCTCCTTTAAATTCATAAAGCAAATTAAAATGTAAAAAGAAATGTTTAACTTATTCAGATATTGATCATGGTGAATAGATAAGGCAATAATCACATTTTTATTTGATCTTTACAAATATGACTTTGTTCTAAAGAAAACACGTTAATATAAAATAAACTGTTTGATGGTGAATTTTGTTGCAGGGAGACTGAGATGAAGACTTTAGACAGAAACACAAATGGATCTGACAGTGAACAAGAATCAAGAAATCAGGAAAATAAAGAAGATTCTGTCACTGAGGAACCCAGAGAGACGGATCCACTGGAAACACAGAACTGATTCCAGATGTGCTGCAGCTGTGAGGGGGCGGAGCCTAAAGGAAGAAAAGGAGAGAAAAACTAGAAAACACAACAATGATTCAAAACATAAAGAATCAGCTGAACTGAAAATGACACAGAACTGAAGATCATGACAGCAGAAAGTTAATGAAACTTTCAGAAACTTCAAGATCTTCATTTACTTTGAAGGAAAAGAGATAAAACTGCAGATTCAGATCATTACTTCATGTTGAAGTGCTTCATGTTTTTCTGCCTTGAATATGTATTTTAATAATAACAAAGTGTTAAACTGCTTAATTAACTCAGAAGGTTTTACTTGAACAGTTTAGGAACCATTTTCATAATTGATCCCTTGATCAGCAATAAATCTGATCACATATTAATATTTATCAATCATTAAAGTTTTATTATGTTTAGGAGAAAAAAGAAACATTTGTCTCAGTTAGACAGACAATATGTCATTAATGATGTTTATGAACAGAGTAACTTTAATCCTTTGATTTTCCTAATTATACAAAGAAGGTTTTTAAAAATCCTCTGACGTGTTTTAATGAGATAAAAATCATATTTATCACTTTAACTGTCTTTTAAAATGGGAATTATAAGACATAAAATAGGATAAAAAGAAAAAGTAATATTGATATCAAAACTTTCATTTCCCGAAGGTCCAAAACTAGAAGTTTTATAGATTAAATGTTTATGATGAAGGAAATGTTTAATAAAATGTGGTTTGCTGTATTCAGACGGTGCTGAACTGGATTATGGGTAACTTATTTTCTGAACATTTATTGCAGCTAAACATAATAACAGATGCTTTTTACTTCTGGTTTATGGTGGGTTTTTTTAATTTAAAACAAGTTTCTTTGAAATGAAATGAGCCACAAAGATGAAGTTATAATCTGAAATTACATGTGTAAATATGCAACTGTTGTTTCATTTATTGTTGCGTTTTTACATTCATATGTAAAATTTCCTGTTTTATTTTTTTAAACTTAGTATTGTTTGATGTGCTAGATTTAATAAAATAATTCAGATTGAATTGAATACATCTGAGATTATAATGTTTTATTGCCATTAATGATGTGTGAACAGGCTGGACGGCAGCCTGCGAGGACCAAAACTGTTCATTTATCATTGGTAGTTGTAAATGTGTCCACTAGGGGCCGCTGTCAGTGATGTAAAGGGCCATGATTTTCATTTCTTTAACTCCAACTGTAAATTTATATTTCAGGCAGAATCAAGTTTTTTCTTGTTTTGATCTCTGATCGCCATGGAAACGGAGTCAGATTATAAATCAGATGAAAAACCAACAACTTTATAGGGAAACAGAAACAGAACCAGCTGAAAATGAACCAAACATTCATACAGAGCTTCAAAACATCGAGCAGAAATTCATCTGGAAATGAGATCGTTAAACATTTCCAACTTTATTAACTCGACTTCCTGCTTTAGCTAAAATATGTAACTTTTATCTGAAAAATAAATAAGAACAAAACTATTTTACATAATTGTTTAATCTGTCAATATGTTGTGACAGTATAAAACAGATAATCTCTGCCTCAGTTATGAAACTCCAGGATGTTTTAATCCAGATTAGATTATAATTATTCACCTCATATCAAATTCCTGGATGTTCTTCATCTCGTTGGACAGGATCTCAGCTCCTGCAGGGTTTAAATGTTTAAATGTGTGATGATGGGATGAAATTCTCCAAACATGCAGCCAGAACCGCCAGGTTCCCTGAGCTCTGGTCCGAATCAAACGGGTTCTGGAGGATCACAGCTTCACATCCTCCTCTAGGAGAATCAGCCAACATCCACATGACGATCATTTAATCTGCCAAACTCGGCTTTCAGTTTGGATTCATCCAGATGCTAATCGGATCAGAACAAGCCGACCCGTTTGGTTCAGCAGAACTCCTCAGTTATCAGGATTTCAGTTCTGAGCAGAACGTTTGAGATCCATATGATCCATGTCAGAACATTCAGATCATCTGAGAGGAACTTGAACAACTTGTTTTAAGTTTCTTTTCTTTGACGGACGATCTGAACTTCCTGTTGCCTTGGCGACGATTTGCAGGGAACTCATGCAATGTGGCGCCGCAACATTCTGGGTTAATTAACTCATTAAGCTCCTCTGAGAAACTCCTGATCAGAAAACATCTGAACGACGACATGGCAGAGAAATCTCTCCTCCTGGTTCTGGTTTCTCTGCAGCAGGTGAGTCAAAATGTTCAGCTTCTGGTTCTGATGTCGACATGAAGACGGTTTGTTGTGTTTTTATGAACAAACAGCAGGAAACATAAACACTGACATGTTTCACTGGCTGGGGAAACAGTCCAATGAAATCAGGATTTCTCTCATAACCAGATTCAGACTGTAGATATTTAAAGTAGAAAAACTTTATAAGTTAAAGCTGAGATTAAATAAATTATGCAGCGTTTCATCAGTTTTTTATGTGTTTTTTTTAATCTTTTGCTAATAAATAGAAGTTTTTTTTGGCTTCAGTTTGACTCAGTTTATTTATTTGGCGCTGAAGCATCACAGAGTTCATCCTGTTGGTTTAGTGAAAACTGATCTGAAGGATAAATTATTTAATAACCTGTTAAAGATGAAAACATTTGCAGCCAATCATTACATTTCCTTCAACATCATGAAGGGAAATGAAACTCAGTGGCTTCAGGAAGATCAATTATTGATTTAGAACAGATCCATTAATTGATTCAACGTTTTTACTGTCAAAAATGAGTTGATATTTTGTTCATATTTAATGAAACGTGACAGGAAGCCATTTGTTCTGTTGAAGTTAGAGGGAAAGAAGCAGCAGAACCAGTTTGTATGTAAAATCCTGGAACAGTTCAGAGTTTAAAACGTCTTTGCCTGAAAACGCTTCATAAATGTTGAACTAAATTAGTGTTACTTATTTATAATAGTCAAATGAACATTTCAGAAAAATTAAGTTGTTTTGTTGATTAAATTTTGTTATTTTTATATAAAGTTAATTTGAGGTATTTTTATGATTCAGCTCCGTTTCCTTCAGTCTGTCGGAGAGAAAAGGTTTAAAGCTTTTCTGACGCGCTCACCGTTTACTCTGATTTATTTCTTCTTGATCCAAAGAAAACAATTCTTTGATTTACAGACTTTTTTTATTGTTACAGGTGTAAAAAGAAGAAGGACAAACCGAAGGAGGACTCAGAAAAAGGAGAATCAGAATCATTTGGAGATTTTAGAGAAGAGAGAAAGTAAGTAAAGCCTGAAAAACTCTAACAGTAGATTAAACATTTTCTTTGCATGCTTAAAGTGAATGTTTCATTATCACTTTAATAAAGACAGTAAGAAAGTAAGATGAGAAAAAAGATTGTATTTTTATTTAGGTTTTGGAATAATAACTTTTTTCTAAAACTGAACTGTCTGTGATGAATTTCTAGAGAAATAAAGAAAATGAAGAATGAAATAAAAGGAGAAATTGATAACATAAAGATGAGCCTGACCATGAAACACCCAGAGAGAGTGTTTATGTAGAAAAACTGCAGCCATTTCAGATGAGCTGCAGCTGCGAGGGGGCGGAGCCTAAGAGATGAGCTGCAGCTGCGAGGGGGCGGAGCCTAAGAGATGAGCTGCAGCTGCGAGGGGGCGGAGCCTAAAGGAAGAGGAAAATGACAGGAATCCACAGAAAACAGAACAATGATCCAGAACATAAAGAATCCATTATTTTATGTTAAAGTTTTTTATTTGTTATTATTAAACTCACTAATTATTTCAGAGGAGTTATTTTTAGTTGCATATTTCGAAACCTTTTTCATAATTAATTCCTGCACAGATCAGCTATAAATCTGGAATCATCCTCACATCTTTTAGTTAGAAGATGGAAATCATAAAACACAAAGTACCAATAAAGAAATGGACGACTAATATTGATTACATTTATTTCAGCCTCTAAAACCATTAGATTTAGATTTAGAAAACCATTTCCTTTAGATGGTTGTACTAAAGGAAATGTCGAATAAAAACTGGTTTATTGAATTTAAATTTCTTACTTTGACCTTTTTTTCTGAGCATTTATTGCAGCAACAAGATGAGATGTTTATTCTGTTACTTCAGCTTTAAGTTTCTAATTGTTTGCAATAAACTGGTTTATTTTTTTGGTGAAGTTTAACTTTTACTTTTCAAAATAATATTTTATATGAAATTTGGGTTTTTTATTCTAATTAGTCACAATAAAACATTAAAGTTTCGAGTTAATATTGTCATTGGATTGGCAAACAAAATCATGTTTTTTCTCATGTGTTTCATATTTTATTTTGTTTTACTCAACAACTTTCTAGATGTAAAAACTGTGCAGTAATTATTGTCAACATTTATGTATATATATATATTTTATTTTTCTTCAATTGTGGTGAAAACTGATTTCAGTTTATGAATTTAATTTGCACAACTAAAACTATGAAAAGAAATGATGAAATTATTATATGTAATATTCTCCTTTTGTTTCACTATGCAGATGTTTGTGTGGATTTATTATTGCTGAGTCTAATTCCATGTCTGAGAGATAAAAATGTTTTATTTCCGGGGAGATGAGGTGTAAACATGCAGAGCAGGACGGGAGCCTGAAAGGTCCAAAACGGTTCCCTGTCTGTTCCCTCAGCCTCTAACAAACACATCTACTGCATGTAGCTCTACACCCTAAACAGATCCATCAGTTTTGCTTGTTCAGATAAATAGTTTGTTATCCAGATTTTGTCACTGTAACATAAAACTGAAGAACATTTGGATGAACCTGAAATGTAAATGTTGCTTCTACACTTTGTGCTCCTGCCTGGTTGCCCTACAATAATCAACATCTGGTCTCATTCTGTCACAACATAGTGACAGTTTTAACAAATATGTAAAAATGAACAATAGTTTTTCTAAACATTACACTCCCAGTTGGAAAGGTTCTGCTAAGTTCACAACAAGAAACTCCTGAAAGATCCAGGAAAATAAAACTTCAGTCACTCTACAGGTTTTCCTTCAGGTCTGAACTTGTTGCTCTGAGTCATGACTCTTATCTGCACTGAACATCTGAGGAAATATTTCATTCCTCAGAATCTGCTCCAACACGTCTTGTTTTCCATTTCGCCTTACTTTACTTGAAACTGCTGGTTCAGTTCTCCTCGTGCTGCAGCTCAGTCCGGTAACATGAAGATGATAAAAATAATCCGGTCTCTAACTCTCCTGGTTTTTATGAGTTTCTGGAAAATAGGTGAGTTTTTGTAGCTTTTGTCAATGTTGTTTTTCCTCTATGTTTTATTCTTTTTTTTATTTATTAGTACATTTTTGTTATATTTGGATAGAATATGTTTAAACAGTTTTATTGCTTTTTTATGCTGTTAATTTATGCTGGTAAAAATAATTTATGCTGGTAAAAATCTTATTCAGAGGCATTTCACAATGAAACAATTAAGTTTAGCCAATGATCTGGTCTCCAACAACCTTGTGAATAACTTACCCCCATCATGTTGGACTGATAGATTCTGTTAGTGGCATAAAAGTGCTTAAACATAAAAGGCAGCAAAGAAACCGAAAATGAAGAAGCAAAACAGTTGCATATTTTTAAAGTGCTGATGTAGTTAATTTAAATTCAATATCAATTGAATTTTCATTGCATGTGTGCAAATAAAACCCTCCACTGCAGTTCAGGACACATTAGATTCAGTTTAACAGATAAAATGTTGTGGAGCTGTCAATTTATTCACACACAGATATTTTGGCTCAAAACTGACAGAAGCAGAGGGAGGTAAAGCTTCACCACATGAAGACATGTCTGAACAGGTGACTGTGTGGGCAGTGTTTCCTGTCTGGTATGACAAGGTTCTGTAAAAAGAAAAGAGGTTTGAACCACAATCCATCCATCTTCTTCCACTTATCTGCGGTCGGGTGGCAGCCTAAGAAAGGAGGCCCAGACTTCCCTCTCCCCACCCACTTGTTCCTCTGGGGGAATCCCAAGGCGTTCCCAGGCCAGCAGAGAAACATCGTCCCTCCAGAGTGTCCTGTTGAGGTAACACTGAATCCAACTCAGTCATCACTCATCAGCTGCGCTTTGTCTGGTTCCTGACATAGGACCTGTCTGCCTGTCTACCAGGGGCTTTTACCTGCAGAAGTCCAGTGATCCAGCAGCTTGTAGTTGTTCTCATTAATTGTTTTTTTGCCTCTTTATTATGCCATTTTAGAAAATCTTTGTCTTCTTTCCAATGTTGCTTCCTCTCCTTGAAGTCTGGAGACCTTCATTTCTCTACAGCTCTATGAAGGTCATACTACTGAATTTCAATCAGGTTGTTGTCCATGCTGTTCATGTTCAGACGGCGGATTAAGATCTTAAAATCTGACATGATTTTAAATGAAATTCAACTTTTAGCTTCTGCACAACATTATTAGCATTTCTCTGATCTAACCTGTTTCTGTGCAGGTCTACTGACAGACGCAGAGGTTTCCTGTGTGGTCAAGCAGAGCTGCATCTTCCCCTGCAGCTTCCAGAGCGACAGTGAACCCGTCCTCCACTGGACTCTGCTGGAATCCTCAGAGCTCAGAGTTCATTCTTACTATGACCACCAGGACCAGCTGGGTCTCCAGAACCAGAAGTTCAGAGGCAGAACGTCTCTGTTTCAGGATCAGATCTCCAGAGGAAACGCCTCCCTGCTGCTGAGAGAGGTCAAAGTTCAGGATCAGGGAAGATACAACTGCTTCATCAGCACCATTAAAGGACGTAAAGATTCAATAATAAGACTGAGTGTGGATGGTAAGAGCTACGGATCAATAAATAAAATAAAAAACTTGGAGGTTTGTTCATGTGCTGAACTTTAACTTCTCCGATTATCTTTCCACAGCTCCAGTTTCTGAGATCAGGATCCATCAGGATGGAAACAGGATCACCTGCAGCTCAGAGGGGATCTACCCTCAACCTGAACTTACCTGGTCCACTGAGCCTCCATCCAACACGACTCTGCAGAACAGAACCACAGTCCATCAGACTGAGGAGAAGCTTTATGACATCAGCAGCTCTCTGACGGGTCCAGACGGTTCTGATCGGATCTACAGCTGCACCATCAGAACCAGAAGGAACCAGAGGAGAGCAACTTTCAGGAAACTATGTGAGTATTTGATTCCACTAGAGATCCACTGAGACTTTCCTCTGCTTCATGTTGGCAAGTTATTTCTTTTTCTCTGGAGAAGTACCAGAATCTGGGATCATTTTTCAGTTTCCTTTGAATATTTTATCATCTGAGCTGAACAGAGGAGACAAACGTCACCCTGAACTAACAGTAGAGAAACTTCAACATATTTTTACTCAAGTAAAAGTAAAAATCAGCCGTCCAAGAAATGAGACTTACTCAATAAAGCGTAACCAGTTAATACCCATCTCTGGTTTCCAGCATCAGTTACCGTGACGACAGGTGAAACAACGCTTCCCTGCTTGGGGCTGAACGGTTCAGTGAAGTCTGTAGTTTGGAGATTCGACCTTCAGATGGTTCTGAATCAGACGGGAAGGAACCGGACCGTGTCAGAGAGGTGGAGGAAACATGTGAAGGATGTTTCAGAGGTTGGAGACCTCAGTCTGCAGGGACTGGATCCTGATCTGGAGGGAAACTACAGCTGTGAGACCAGCGACGAAGACGTAACCACGGTAACCCAGATCACTGTGAAGAGAGACGGTAAGAGAAAACATCAAAAATACACAAATACTGAGGAAACTTTAAAATAAATCCAGACAGAGTTTAATTCTGATGAGTGTTTTCATTTCAGATAAATCATCCTGGATAATTTGGTTGGTGATTGGAATCATTTTTATGATAGTGATGTTTTCTGCTCTGCTGTGTTTCTGCTGCAAAAGAAGAAAAGGTAAAAATCAATCAGCAACAACTAATGAATGATTACACTTTGTTTTCTACTGATGGCTTCCTCTAAACATTTCAGGGCTGCTATAATTGAAAACCAGAAGGATTATGAATGTGATGTGAGTATGATTTTATTTTCATATGCAAAACAATTTCTGATGTTAGGAAGTGAACCAAGACTTTCCTGTCTGATGAAAGATAAATATTGTGTTAAGGAAACATTTTTTAACTGATCAGGAAAAGTTCAATAAAACATGAAGTGATTGTTGTTCAGTGATTTATTAAAACTAATAAAATCTGTATTTGTTTTACCGTTTGTTCAGGAAGCAGAGATGAAGGTTCTGACTTGTGAAGCCATGTGGTTCTGCTAATGAGCCCAACGGACCTCAGGGTTTCTCTGCCCCCACAAACAGCTCAAATCTGTTAATGCAGGACACCCAATTTAAAAATGCTTAGAGCTGATTATTATAATTCAATAATCAAACAGACCTTAACATGCACTAATACACACAGTTGAAACCCTCAAAGGTCTTTTCTCCAAAATGTATCTCCTGGATCGACTGCTCCAGCTACCCAAACCGCATTAATTTACAATATTTTAGATATGCTTTGAGATTATAATTTGGAGTTATGTCCCATGAAATTAAATTTAAAAAGATAACTCTGCAAATACTGAATACTCAACAGTTTACAGTATTAAAAGCTGTGAAGCATTCATCATGTTTGCCATGATGTTGTGAGCCATTATTGCAAAATGCTGATTTTCTGAAGGCCAAACTGCCAGTTTGATTTGCTTATTTTTATTTCATTTTATTGCTAAAGCAGATTATTTTTATTTCATTTTATTGCTAAAGCAGATTATTTTTATTTCATTTTAGACAGAGTCATTCGTGGCCTCATCAGTCTGATAGAGAAGCAGACTTAGAGTTTGGTTTGAATGTATCATAAAAAAATCTTCACAAATTTATTACTGCAAACTTCTACAATTAGAATGTGTTTTATTAAAAATAAGCTACACTCTTTCCCTGCTAATACATTCATGTGAAAAATTAGGACACCATCTTAAATAATTAGTCTCTTCAAAGATAAATGCACCTTTTATTGTCTAATTTATTTTAAAAGACGTTTCACCGTTTTATTGTTTTACTGCGTCTCAACAACAAACAAATGACATATATGTAATTTGTTTAAATATACGGTCAATTATCCACATATGATAACAAATTGTTTTTGTCACCAGCCAATCTTTTATAGATATAAAAAACTGTGTAAAAGATGATCATCTGGTAGATTATTTACTAAAAAATCCCTAATAAGAGAAGAATGACTGGCTGAATTTTTCCTTCTTAGATTTATTTATTTATTATTCTTTAGTTAAACATCTTGTCCACATATTTTAACTTTGTTCCATTAAATCAGTTTAGGGGTTTTTGGAGGTTAATGTGTGACTGAACTGGAAACATTTCAAAACTAATTTCAACATTTCATTCCTAATGACTGCCAATATTTATTTTTATTTAACTATAAATATGTTTGTACATAAACATACAGTAGAATAGAGTCTAATATTTAAGGATGATGCCAATAATTACAACATTATGACTCCCATAAAAGGCAGTGATGAAGGAAACTGATAAAAATAGATGTTTATTATCTTATTCTCAGAGGATTAAAGTGAAACCATTAAATCCCAACAGCTGAGTTTACTGCAGCTCAGTGAAGGACTGTAGTAAGACAGCAGATAAATAATCTGATGAACTGACTCACTGATGAGGCCATTAATGACGTGTTTTACTGTTTGCATATATAATTTGAATGTTTGCAGCACTTTATGTCATGATGTTTTGTTTTCTGCACAGTTTATGATGTAATCTGTTGTTACATGACTTTTGAATAAAATGTTTATTCTCTGTTTTTGCTGCTGTCTTTAAGTTTCCCTCATTTATTCATCATAAACAGTCTGATGAATCCTACTGACATGTAAATATCTGTAGTAAAATACTGTAAGAAGTTTTATCATTTCATTCTAAACAGAAACAAAAACCAACCTCATGTATTTTGGTCATCAATGTTACGATGTTAGAAAGATGAAAGAGACATTTAAATTTATGTTTCTTTATTTAAAGAACAAAGTATTTATACAATAACAAAAAATGATGTAGAAATCTTTCAACAGAAATGAGCATAATGGCATTAATAAAGATCTGAGAAAGTTTAGCTGGTATGATATAAATGATATGTTTAGCTGCGCCCCCTGCTGGGCAGAAGTTACACATACAGTAAAATCTTCATTTAAAACGATCTGAAATATTTGCAAATGTGACAAAGAATTAAAAAACATGAACATAAAACCACATCAAAGCTCATGAATCATCTTGAGGGTAAAATGGGAGAATGGCATTAAAACAAAACCACTCTCTGAATGTGAATGAAAGGTTTAAAGCTGCAGAGCTTCACTTTCCTCCATTTTCTTCTTGTAGAACATTATGAATCCAGCTGCTGCTGCTGCAATCACAACACAAACCAGCGTCCGTCTGATGAGTTCAGAAACCACCAGATTCTCTGAAACCAAAGAAGTTCAGGAGTTTAGCTTAAAGACTCATTTGTAGTTTACAATATGATATTTTTACCATCTAATGAACCTGAAATCCTGAATCCTGTTACCTCCAGTCCTCCTCAGAAGGAGGTGAGTTATAACCGTCTCCTCATCATCACTGAGCTCACAGCTGTAAACTCCCTCCTGATCTGAGGTCACATCCTGTAAGGTGAGGCTGCCGGACGCTGAAACATCCCTCACATGTTTCCTCCACTCCTCTGAGATGTTGTAGATGTTTCTGTCAGTCTTGGTCAGGATGATCTGACGCTGGTTGAACCTCCAGACCAAACTGGACTTAGAAATGTTGAAGGAAGTGCAGCAGATTGGAACCTCAGCACCTGACAAATCAAAGTTTATGAGTTCAGAACATTTCAGCAACAAGCAGCTCAAAATGCTTCACATTATAAAACTCAAAACAGTAACCAGTGATGAAATAAGCAACAACATTTAGTCAAAAGGCATCAAAATCACCAATAACAATGAAATATACTAATCAATGTTCCAGTTATTGTTAATCAAAAGCATCTCTAACCAGCTGGTTTTTATCCTTGATTCAGCTGCAAAACAGCTGAAACTCTGAGTTCCTTCAAGTCTGAACTACAAACTGTTTAGAGCTGCTTTTGAAACCTGATCATTAAATATTAATGATCAATCTGATGTGTAATGACTGCAAAATGTTTCTAATTGTGTTTCTTTTGTGTCTTTATGATGTGAAGCTCTTTGAAATGCCTTGTTGCTGAAGCTGCTATACAAATAAACTTTGATTGGTTGATTTAAAGGAACTCAGTGTTTCTGGCTGTTTTACAGTTTTCTGGAACTTTCTTCCAGATTTGTGGAGCATAGAAGCTGAATGCTGCTTTTCCTGGTTTGGATGCAGAACCAGAACCAGAACCAGAACCTGAGAGGTCTGGAAGGTTGATGCAACAGGATCAATTTCCTGATTGATATTTCAGTCACTGCTGCAGTAATCAATATGACTGAAGATAAACACAATGTCAATGTCAATGACAAATTTATTTATATAGCACTTTAAAAACAGATGTAAAACTGCACCAAAGTGCTGCACAGGAATGACAATAACACAGGTTGATAAAAACAAAATAAGCTTCACTTAAAAGCCAAAGAATAAAAATGAGTTTTAAGAAGCGATTTAAAATCATCCAGGCTGTTAGCAGATCTAATCTGGAAAGGTAAATTGTTCCATAGATTAGGAGCAACAACAGAAAAAGCCCGATCTCCTCAGCTCTTTAGTCGGGTCCGAGGAACTGTCAGTAATAGCTGATTGTTTGATCGGAGGGTTCTGGACACAGACTGGAATTTTAAAAGGTCCTGAATATAACGAGGAGCTAACCCATTTAAAGCTTTAAAAGTTAATAAAAGAATCTTAAAATCTATTCGATAAGTGACGGGCAGCCAGTGTAGATTGGCCAGTATAGGCCTTATATGGTCACTCTTCCTGGTTCCTGTAATAAGCCGTGCCGCTGCATTCTGGATCATTTGAAGTCGATGCATCTGTGATTTATCCAGGCCACTATATAAAGAATTGCAATAATCCAAACGAGTTGTAATGAAGGCATGGATAAGTCCTTCAAAGTCCTTAAAACAAAAATAAGATTTGATTTTTGCTAAAATCCGTAGGTGATAAAAACTTGATTTAACGACAGAACTAACTTGTTTATCGAGCTTTAAACAGCTATCAAAAGTAAAGCCAAGATTCCTAGCTGAGGTCTCACAAAACCGAGCCAAGGAACCGAGAATAAGATCTGGTTTTTTAATGTAAAGACTTTGACCAAATAATATAACTTGAGTTTTACTTTGATTTAGGTGAAGAAAGTTTTGTTCCATCCAAGATTTGACTTCAGCTAAACAATCTGTCAGTAGCTGAAGAGATTCATTTTTTTCATTTTGTAGATGTGCAATTGTGGACTCTGAGTCAGACCCAAAAGAAGAAGTGGAGTAACTATCAAGAATGCAGCTAGTGGTTTCTGGATGGTAAGTCAACAACAAAACACTTGTCTTTTCCAGCCATTGTACTACACATACAGCAGAAAATCAGGTGGCCAAACATGCTTCCCCCAGAGCCCTTCTTGTGTTGCTAGGTAACAGGGCAGTGCCTGCAGATTGTGACTTAATAATTGAGACGTTTTTGAAATGGCTCATTTTCTTAGCGCCTGGACTGCTTCTGGAAGCAGTAGAGACCCAAACGGAAGGGCAAAAGCATGCAAAAAGGGAATTTTGCATAGTAGGTCCTCTTTAAACAATATTGTAAAGACAAAAGGGCTAAAATTCCTCCACAATAATGTGAAAGACTGAGAAGGTCACACAGTGGAACATATTCATGCTCCAACCCTACGGTTATAAAGAAATGAAGGAAATCCCTTCAAACTATTAATGTTGAAAACACTATCATGAGTTGCGCAACATATAGCACCACAATTGAATGTAGCTGCCAACACAGTAAAAGTACAATCAGAAGCATCGGCCTCGTTGTTCTCACAACATCTGATTATCTGCACTGATGCCATTATTATTATTATTATTATTATTATTATTATTATTATTATTATTATTATTATTATGTCAGTCGTATTTGTAATATAAAAAACATGATATAAAAATAACAGTCATCCAATTCTGACTTTCACTTCTATCAGTTAGAACTGAAAATAAAACTAAAAACAATCTTCAGTTCCTAACACCGAGGGAAAATAACCTTGAGGGTATGTTTTAAAATTGACCTGACTCCGACATTTATTTTCCACTGGACTCCATGTTTGTTTAATTCCTCCTCCTTGCCAGTCATCCTGTAATAACTCATCTCCTCTCATTTATCTAAGGCCTGACATTATGGGACATCGCTGCACAGAGTGTGCAGAGGGAAACTTCCTAAATGGCCGGACTTTAGAGCTGTGTAATATAAAAACCTGTCATGTTGAATATCTGCACTGCGCTGCCAGCATCTGGCTTTCCAGATTCAACCGTGAAATCCCCTCTGCTCCTCAGCTCTGGCGCGCTAATATTTAGATTTTCAACAGGCACTCGGAAATTAATGAAACGGTTTTTAAATAGTTCAGTAAACTCTCAAAGAAAAACATGTCTATCAGGCCAAAAACGCAGTGCAAGTTTAAAAGGTGAATGAACTTGCTGGCTTGCCTTAGAATGCTAAAAAGTCTGTTCTTAAGGTCAGACAAGCCTGTTTCTCAGGCTTAACTTCTGTTTCTCAACGAATGCAACAAGTGCAGTTCGAACACGTTTGACCTGAATGTGACCATCAAAGGTAAGCACAGACAAACTGTACCTGTAAAGTACAGGTACAGTTTTACCTGTACTTTAAAACTAGTTTCACTGTGCTCAGAACGTTTCCACGATGGCCTTTAAGGAACCCCAGAGAGAACATCACTGACTGCTTAAAGCTGGAGCATGTAACTTTTACAAATACGTTTTTATTTGCTAGTACTGGGAACACTGGGTGAAGGCAATTTTTCCGCAGATAATCGGATTTATATCTGTGATAATTTTAACAAATATGTAAAAACCCTTGTTTTTTTTTTTTAAACAGCCAGGTTTCATCCATGTATGAAACTTATATGTCCATGCTCATCATACAAGTCTAGCTTTAACGTTGTTAACCAAGTAAATGTTTAATTGGCTTGGTTTACGGCGGCTCGTAAAACTGAAGCTATCACCCAGAGCGAGGCTGGCCGACCACTGCACTCTTCACACACAAGAGTTATGACCACTTAACTGGATGAAAAGATCTAAAGGCACTAAGCACTAATTAAGAAGTTCCTTATATAAACCAACAGGGAATATTGGAATGTTCTGAAGATGCACAAGATGTTCAACCATTTTTTTTTTTTTTTTTAGCTGTCTCTAAAACGAGCTTTCAGGATTCTGATCATGTTCTTCAACAATGTTTGATTTAGCAGCTTGGCGCCAAAGAGCAATAAAGAGATTTTCTCCTGCTTTTCATCTGCTATTTAATGGTTATTTTGGGCTTTTTACCTGCACTTTCTAGTGCTTGCAGACTTCTCACTGATTCATAGCCATGTTGTTCTAGTAATGCTCTAATCTGAGGTTGGTGTTTGTTTCTGTCTCCTAATTCTTGCTAACAGAGGTAATCTCATGGGTTTTAAGAGTTCCCTACACAACAGACATACAGATTTCACAGATTTATGGCTAGATTTAGAGCGAGTGTCAAACTGACTCTGAGGGACATCAGGTAGTGGGAGGGATGCTCACTAACACCCTCTGCAGTGGGAACACAGAGTGGACAGGATAGAGAGAAGGATGTGAATGAGAAGTCAGCCTTAGATGAATGTGTGAAAAAAGCAGGTAACCAGCTGTTTATCTTCATAAACAAGATAAGATGAATTGGGCTGCACCAGCCACAGAAAACTATGGTCAGTTAGGGTAACGGGTCAGTATCCCAGAGACCTGCTTAAGATTAGGGTCAAGACAGAGTGGGAGATCAATGCAGAGGTTATGGTAGAGTACAGGTCTGTTGTGGTAAAGACAGAGATAAACCAAAGTCCTCAGTTTTCAGATGGATTTATGTAAAAGCCCTTAACTAAGGTCAGGATGATTGTTCCTATTTGCTTTGAGTTCTTCAGAGTTTAGTCTGAGTTCTGTGTTTGCTTAGTAGAGGCTCCAACAATCCTCGTCTCATATGGATTATTATCAACGTTTTCCTAGCTTTATATTTTCCCTCAGTGCCCATGGCTGCTCCACATTTAGTTATTTATCCTCTTCTGTTCTTTTTACAGGTAATAACTCATTCCCTGTGTATATACACTTCATCCTTTATGGAGGTTTTTCAGTCAGTCAGATCCTCCTATTTATGTCAGATGTCTCTCCTGGTCAGTTCCCTTTGTGCCTCCTAATGTATTCTGTAAATTTTCTTCTTTAATAAGCTTCCACTTCACTATGATTCTGCCTTCCTCTGGCCTGCATTTTGGTCCTGCTCAAAAAAGCTATCATAACATTAAACAACCAAATGAATAAAATTGTGCCTACAAGCGGCTGAAAGATGCTTTCTCAGTGGTGTGTCTGGAATCTGTCATAGAGATAGGTTTAGGAGCTGAGGTCCTCCAAAGTGGGAAAGACCAGGTGAAGTGGTTTGACTATTTGGTATTGAAGCCATCTTGATGCCTTCCCGATTAGTTGTGGAGAAGCTTAAAGTAGAGTTAGGTTCTAAAACAAAGCTGGGAACTTCTCACAGGGTTAGGGTTAGGGTTAACCTTACCAGATAACAGATCTGTTATCTAACAGATAACAGATCTGATAGATCTGTTATGTATCAGACTGAAGATAACAAATCTTCAGTCTGTTATCTGAAGATGGAATGAGGATAGGACAACCACTGACCTAAAAACACACATATGTTCACCTAAAGCTAACAGGCTGGACAAGGAGGGCTTTAATCAGAGAAGCAGTCAGGAGCCCCTGGTGAATGGAGGAACTGAAGAAATCCATAGCTCAGGTGGGAGGATTTATCAATGTGGCAACTATTAAGTCACACACAAATCTCAAAATCAAAAGTTGAGCAAGCAAAAGAAAATGTAACCTAAATATTTTTATGTACATTTTTGAATGGAGAGCACCTGATTATCAATTTTTACCAACCTGACTGAATAGGAATGTGATTTTGTGAGTAGGAATGTGTAAAGCTGGTGGAGACATCAAAAGCCCTGCAGCACTGACTGTCACAGATTTTACAGCATTGACTGAAAATAAAACTTTTAGACCAAATTTAAAAACACCCATCATGTTACAATTACATTAACCTGGCCTTTGACTTCCTACATTATTCCACTCAATTCACATCCAGCTTATAACTCAGTCTGCGTTTTCTCTCACTCACTTGGATTCATTCCGTAGATTTTCTACTGGGCCAATCAGCAAACAGAATGAGAAGGACCTCTTGGACAAAGTAAAATGTACAAAAAGGGTTTGTTTTCTACCAGGTCCCAATTATGTACAATTTAGTTTTAGTCTGTCACATAAAAACCCAATAAACCTATATGAACATTGTGTTCGTAACGTAACTAACTGTAAAAAGTTTAATTGTTCCATCCATTCTCTTTTATTTAATAGCAATGTCCTAAAAAAATCTATTCAGTGAATACAGCATTTCTGTTGCTGGTTTAATTTAAAAAAGGAGTTCTTCAAAAAAAACAAAAAAAACAAATTTAATAAAAATAAAAAAAATAAATAAAACTAATTAAAAACACAATTGGAAAGGCCAAGTTGTGTGTGCAAAATTAAGATGATCACTGTTATCTTGAGTGCACAAATACGAGGATTATGATGCTTGTTCTTCAAGATAATAATAAAAAAAAAAAAGAAGTAAGTGATGTCTGTGTGTAATTAAGCTATAGAGCTGCGGGCGATACTGCTTGATTCAGATTATATTGATAAATATCGATTAGTCTTTTTCTTTTTAAATATCAAAAATACTGTCAAACCTTTCCTCTAAAGCTATTGTGTTTTTTCTTCTTTCACTCCAGCCCTATCTCTCTGGCTCACTGCAGCAGAACAGAAAACTGCTCCCAGGCTCGTTCATGTTACCACACACATTCTGTGTTTTGTGTTCTGCTCACTGTTCACGGACGGTTTTGATTTTTATTATCAAGTGTACAGGTTGCCTACATTTCTCGTGACGAATGCCTTCATAACTATCCGAATAGATACTAGCAAGTCTGATAAGCTTGTTGGGCGCTAAGCTAACCGTGGTGTAGAAGAAACATTGGTTTCTTCTCCTCTAGACCTGTTAAAGCTGCATAGAGAGCGGCAGTCACGTAACGCGTCCTGGCCCTGGTGTGACGACTCTAAACATTTTCAGCTCGGTGTCGTATAGAAGACGCCGTTCGATGTGAACACTGTTTCCTGCCGAGCGGTTTCCTGTGCGAGTCAGCGCGTCACCTAGTCCGCGTGCGCGGGTGTTATTGAAAAACTTACGTTGCAACGAGCTTGACCGTAGGCATCTCCTTCGAGTCTGCATTGAGTCCGTGGAGTACGTCTGAGTATGTTTGGGGGGCGGGGGGGGGGCGGATGGGGGCATGAAACTGTTGTTGCGCAGGTTACACAACAAGTTGTTGCTAGGTGACCAAGGCCAGTGAGTAAGGATCGAAGAAGAACTGTATAACCGTAGATGCTACTTCTCACTGAGCTGTGTGAGACATAGCTAAAGCCATCGATATGTCACAGTCTTAAAGCCTTTCCTCTGTCTATATCCCCCAGAATTCTGTCAGATATATTTTCTGTTCATATTGATCATAGAGGTATCGCGATGGTATCGTTATTGTTTAATTGTCTGGCAATACCTAACAAGTCCTTCAAACATTCATCTGTGTGCAATTTATCTATATAACGTGTTTCATTTAGTGATCACGTTCCTCAATTCAATATTATGATTTGTTGTTCTCTATGTTTCTTTTGGTATCCTGCAAATATTCACAACTTTGTGATATATATATCAAGTATTATCATACTTTATATCATTTATATCAGGTACACCAGTTCCCCCAGCTTTCATCACTTCTAAGGGTCTCACATTCACATTGTGCTGGATGAAGTAGACCTTGGTGAGACTAGAAACATCTTTGCATTAAGAAGCAGATCCGGCAGAATAGCATTTAAACAATCCCAACACAACTGAGGGATAAGAGTTTGGAGTTGATAGATTAAACATTGTCATATGCACTAAAACTTGCATATTTAGAGTACTTGTTCTGATCAATAAATTCACATTTCTGGCCATTTTTTTTTTCACAATAGAATGGATTTTTCTGACTATGGAGAGTTAACTTCCATGTCGAGTGCAAAAAGCAATCACTGCCATCAATACAAGAAACACATCAGACATTCATGGTTCATCCTATCCTAATACAAACATTTCATATTTTCTTTGCTCTGGTCAGTGAGGTCATGTTTTAGGTTGGCTTAGGAGGGCCTCATCATGAATTGATGGTTTGTCTTGCCCCAGTGAGAAAACAAGGCTGAGATATCCCACAAGACTAGTAAAACCTGCAGGTGTACTTTAGGTGTACTTAATCTGCACCAGAGATAAACTGGTCAGAAACAAAAGTGAGAGGAAAAAAATGAGAGCTGAAGAGAGTTCAGATCACAGTCAGGAACTGGTGTGGCAAATCTAAAGTTATTATTCTCATATTCTACATTTCATAAAATTAACAACACATATCAGTAATGGAAGTAGATAAACAGAAGAACATGACCTGCAGCCCCATTGTGGTAGCTGAACTCTACCCCTCGCCATGAGTCCCCCCTATGGAAAGCCTGTACCTGGGCGTGTGAGCCAGTGTGAAGCGGCGTCTCTGGAGGTTGATGCTGCGGTTCATGAGCATCTTTCTGAAGAGCAGTGGAGAGTTTCGAGGGGATCCACGTGGGGAGTCTTTGGGTGACACCTTTGGGGATCCCCCACCTGAGCAGGTTTTGGACCTCGGAAGCAGCTGGATGATGGGTAGCCGGCCTGCCGCCTGTTTCCATGGCGTCTCATCGACCTCAGCCAGCTCTTCTTCAGAGCTCTCGGAGCAAAGGTCACTCATGGTGGACGACGGACAGTCAGCTATCAGGTAGTTTTTACCCTTTGCTTCCTGTGTACAGATAACTTAACAATATATCTCGTTCTTCTGCCTTACAGCACTTTTTGTGACACTTTATGTTGCAGCAGGGTTTCGGTTCCCACGGCTGTGACTTTTCATTTTAAAGTCCAGGGTATACTTCACACCTCATGGCTTACACTAACCCAAGCACGCTCTCAACAAATCTAAACATCCTAAAAAGCTGAGCAATCCCCGAAAAAAAAAAAAAAAACCGGAAAAAGACAGACACAACAGAGGAACTTCCAGATGATCTAGTTCAATCCAAGTTTAGCTCGGTCTTTCTCGCTTCCTCCTGATGACCAGGATCACAGCGGTACTGGGCAATGGACACCAGTGTTGGTTTTGATGTAGTCTCTCTGCCTCCCGCCCCCAGGCTGTGTTTACATTACTGATGGGCCTTCCCTCTCTCCAACTAAATATGGAGGTCTGATTTACCATGAGAGGAGGCATGAGCGGACAGCTCCTTCTGCTTCTCTTCCCCTCATTCCTACCCTCTGACATCCCTGCTTCCGTCAGTTGTAAGCTTAAGGAACAGATTTTTCATCAACTTCAAACTGTGTTCCATTATTACTTCCTTGTGATTGTATACATGAGTCCGCTGCCTCTAGCTCACCTTTCTCACTCCCACTCAGATTCCAACTTCCACCTTTCTCACTCTCGTCCCATCTTTGCAAGATCAGGGTTTTCCTCTGTTCCCCTGGGTGCTGTTTGTTGTGAAGCTGGCCATTTCCTCATGCTTTTCACATGCTCTGAGTGCACCGGGAGGAGTCACATGAACGGCCTCTGACTATAAAAAGCAGAGGTAGATAAAAGCTATGGAGAGCATGGGTGCTGTCACGATGGCGCTCTCTATCTGTGACCGGAGGCAGCTTCGTTTTAATCCAAACCCGATGTCTTTGTTTCTGGAAAGGGGGTAAGAAAAGCTCCTCCTGTGATTAAGGATACACAGCCAAACACCAGTGCTGTCTAGGGAAACGCTGATGACCTAGGGAGCTGGAGCATCTGACACAGCTCTGAACCTATGACCAACAGCTGGTAGCAGGAGAGGAAGAAAAATACTGTTTAGGTGAAAAGCTTTACTTTATCACACAATTTTAATTCTGATTTTAAGTTGAAAGAATCCAGAAGGAAATTGTCAAACATAAAGCAACTTTAACTATTGTAAGCCGATGAGTCTGTGGAACCCGTTTTCACTTTTCACTTTTCAAAACAAATAAAGGGTTTTGTGTCCGTGTGGGTGTGTGTGTATGCGTGTGTGTCTGTATGTGTGAAGGAAGCATGGGAGGGAGATTTCCTCTGTGTTTTTGTGTATGCTTGTATAAACTACATATAGAAGACCATTGTAACCATTTTAACCAACAAAGAGTTTCCAATCATGGAACCTGATCTCTATTTCTTTCAGTTGTACTGAGCTCGAATTGTTCGGTTTGAGGTATAGAGTGAATAAAGCTTTGGTAAAGGTTAAGGTTAGGAAAAACTCTGGGTGCAGCATAAATACCAAAACCAATTGAAGTCTATACAAAGTCTTTGGACTGACAGAGGTACAGAGAAGTTTATATGTGTGAATTTTGTCTTACTGTAGCATTGTTGCAATGAGCAGGTGCCAAAAGCTTCACAACTGACAAATGCCCATTCCTACATTAACACCATGCTGATTTGCTTTCATCTCGTGTGTTTTTTGGTTGAAATTTCTAATAAAAGTAGAAAAAAGGATAAAAACAGATTACTATCAAAAATCCTTTTAGGTAAGTTTAAAGATAAATATAAATGTTTACTTAACTTGAATAGAAATGATGTCCTTTTTAAAATTGCATATTTTTGTCAGAACAAACATTGTGACGTTTTTTTTCTCTTAAAATGTTTTCTTTTAAAATTAAAAGGCGAAAATCGGCCATATTTGCGTGAGCATGTTTTTTGTATTTAAATGCAACAAATTTTTTGTGTGTTGAATTTGAAGGGTAAAATGCGGCAGGTCTACCAGACCTGCGAACAGTGGCTGTGTAACTAAAATATGAACACATTAAATCTACTGAACTGTTATCTTCTCTTAAAATTTGTCCTGAAGACTCTCCCTAAAGAAAATGTGTTTTGTAAATATGTTTTTTAAAGTCCTCTGTCCTGGGAGCTTGGAAAACAGAGTGGTGGGTCTGGTTGCCTTGCAACAGATTGACAGATTTGATCTGCAAAATAATAAAAATATTATAATATCCCGTTGCTAGTTCTAACTATTGAAAAACAATGAAGACAGAGAGAGAAACAAACAACAGGGGGGAACCAATCATCAGCAGGTGTGCTGATGATTGTGCAGACAATTTTTACAGCATGTCTTTTGCTGGACGTTTCGTAATGACTAAGTCTCAGTTTGTACGTGTTTCAACATCTCATGCCTCTTTCAACCATTTCTAATAAACCATGTCATTTATTTCTACCTGCCTGAGTTTTCACCATAAGTTGTTAAAGCTTCTCATATTACAGTAAATATATAGGGAAAAAACTGACAAATGCAGTTATTTAAATAATTTTTTTCTGTCAACATGTTTAACTTGTTTTTCTTAAATCATAAGTTTACAAATGTGGTTACAAATTAGTGATCTATCTACAATACAACTCAACAAAATGCCAAGAGAAACACAAGAATATGTAATCATAGTGCTGTAGTAAATATGTAAATATAAAATGATAGACCTGAGCTATGGGCAGGAAACTGTAGTAAGAAAAGATGAAATGGTGAACATATAAACAATTTATGGATAAATGAATAGTTAATAATAAATATCAGAATATAGGACCCAAAGGATCAGTTTCTTATGAGTAGTCAGTATCTTACATGCAGTGGATATCTCCACTGGAAAAAACAAACAAAAATCAATCAATAAAAAAAGAAAAAAACACATCTCTGATTTACTGTAAAATACTGGTAGCTTTTTTTTTTTTTTTTTTTTACAGTGTATCTTACCTTCACATTAGTGAAACACAGATTAGTTTTCCAACTGTATTGAATGTAGCGTCTGAACATTGTTATACACAACAAAGCGATGGCTTTCTTATTTCAGCAGAGCTGATATGCTGGAAGAGGAGCTGAACAATCAGAACGTAGATCTCTTCATAGGAGCAATAGAGCTCCAAACTCAATGTTTTTTGTTTTTTTTCTGAAACTATATTCAACTACAGACATTTTTATATAATGAGCACCGTAAACATCTGATAAATAAGCACAAACAAACTAAACCATAATGGAATCAAATAAAACAATAGATTTTTTTTCTTATACATGTAAATTTGTTTCCCCACCCCAACTTTAACTGATCTAAGGATAATTCTGGATTCAAACCGATTCAGGACCTGAGGCACATTATCATTCCTGTCATGTGGATAACGTACACAGAGGTGAGGCCTTTGCAGTTCGACTGAGTTTTGGGAGCAGAGAACAGAGAGTACCTTCGCCTGAAAAGCCTCTGGCTTGGAAATGGGGTCATTCAAGTTCATCAAGACACAGCTTCAACATGTCACAGTAAGAGCGAGTGTTGATGCTTTTTATTTGTTCCACAAAAATGACATTGCAGACACATTTCTAAACTCGGTTTCTGTAACTTTTGAAGCATTTCTTTCTTATAGAGCTCTAAGAAAAAGCTTGAGATTGCTTTCAAACTTTTAATCCACTAATAGACGGTGAATCTGCGTGTGAATGGGTGAATTATTAAATGTGAATTCCTTTGGGGTCCCCTGGTAGGTTGTCACTATCAGAATCAATAACAATATATTTGTAACATTGATTATAATTTTTTCAAATGAATTATTATAGTTTACTTTCAATAGTTTCTTTTCTTTTTTTTTTTTTTTTCTTAGAACATTTATCTTGACTGTGCTGCTTCCCTTACATGTGGGTGTGGATCGTCAACGTTCTGTCCAATCAGATTTCAGTCTCTGTGGGTTGCCAGGGGCAGCCTAATCTGCCCAGGGCTTTCAGAATTGGTACAAAAGGCCTCCAAAAAATATTTTGCATTGTTGTTGTAATTTCTTCTTAAATATAGTGCAGAGTCAGATAAAATATACGTTGACTGGTAAAAGTTTCACAAAAATTGGAGGTTGGAAACTGACCATAGAGTTTAAATGGATGTATTTCTAATTAAACAATCCTAAACTCAAAGGATGAAATCCCTGTGTTGCAGGGATTTCCATCTTCCTGCAACACAATCTCTTTAGCTGAATCCATTATATCTTGTCTATATAATAGTAAAGTTAAAGGGCCTATGTTTCTGGGATTTCTTTGGCCATGTGTGGCAGACTCTGGATGAAACAGTTTTCACAGCTTCCTCTGGATCACTTTCTCTGGCAACCCATCAAACTTCCTCAAGCAGCTTAAACACAAGAGAGCACAAGCTCTATGCTAGCCGGGGCAAGAGTGAAAGAATTTTTAGTTCACAAACAACTCTATAGTTAGATCTAAGGCAGAGCTACTACATGCCTAACGGTGGCAAGTAGTAGCCACCGGTAGGCATGGCTACTATCCTACAGACAAGAAATCCACCAGATTTCTTGTCTGATTGCCTCCATGTACATTGTGTATTACAATTAAGATTGTAATACACACTTTTCTGTGTTCATAGTTTGTAGCAGAGAACAACATATGGCTGATAACCCCATGGAGTCTTTCTGGGAGGCCGTGGAACATGGCTTCACCAAACTTCAAACCAAACAAAATGCTGAGAAGAAGGACAAAGCAAGAATGTCTGTTTTTTAAAGACCTGGAGGCAGAAACTCAGCTGCAACACGTCCAACCCAGAGCTGGGCTACAGACTGTTCCTAAAATAAGATAAAATAAAATAACTTGATGATCTAATTAATGATTAATACTGAATTATAATAATTAGAGTTCAGATGATGCCGTGAGGAACTGATGACTTGTTGATGACCCCCTGCAGGGATCAGCTCCTGTCAAAGAGGAAGGAACTAAGCAGAGTACAGATGGAGGTGTCTCTGTTGTAGTAAAGACTAAACTTTATGAATTCACAGTGACCTGAGATCGCCAGTAGAATTGGGTTTCTTTATTTTTTAGTTCTGGTGAGAATTTGTAACTGGCTTGGGAAATTTCTGACCGAGAATTCCAAGGAACTCCATGGTTACGCTGCAGTTGTTTTCTTTAGCTTCAGTTTGATTCTCGTTAAACAGCAAACCTTGATGAAAGCGTCAAGTGATAAAACATTGCCTTCGTCACAGGACTGAGTCATATCTGATCACCTGCTATCAAGCAGGCCAGGTTTTATTCTCGCAACATAAACACAAAATAACAGTGGACACGTGCCTACCCACACACACACATTTTAAAGAGGAGGGGCAAAAACCACAGGAGGGTTTGAAGCAGCAGTTTCACTCATGTTTTGGCAATAATCAGAATTTTCTTAGGCTATTTTCTTCCACTGATGATTGTTTTGAAGAGTGATTAATGCCTTGAGCATAACTCTGTTCAGGTTAATTATTTTCCTCCATATCTCAAGAACACCGGTGAGTGTTCTTCATAATTAGTGTGCTCAGCCCAATATCTTCTTGTTCCAAATGTTTGATTATTCAGAAAGACAACAGCACTGTCTGAAAGAGCAATTCTTGTCACAATATGATGTGTATCACGATATTTGGCAAACGATACAATTCCATAGGATTAGATATGATTTGATGCACTTTTATGTTATTCTGAAAGATTTTAGAAGGACACGGTGATTTTAGTGACATTTTGTGTTCC